>JARUHE010366837.1:0-27917 GCA_031471125.1 Archaeomysis grebnitzkii
GTTACAATTTATTTAGAATAGTTACTCCTGGTGGTCCTCGAAAATATCCATTTTATATACTGTGGTTCCCTCGGAAAGCAGGGTTGAGAAACCCTGAACTAGAGGTATGACAGGTCACACACCAAAGCTCGTCTGAAAAAAAAGCCAGTAACATAAGAATTATTATTAAGCACAGTGAAGGTGAAGATCGTTTTACCATAATAGACTATGTATGACAATGGTGGGAATTTTTGTCTTGTCACCGGCAGCAATCGATGCCATTGAAACATTTTTTTCTTCCAGTTCAGTAAATATAAGCAATAGGCACTATATGAACTCACCAAACACAACGTAGCCAGATTCTCACGTATTTAAAGTTAGATAAAATGACGTTATTTCAATAAATTCAAGTTTAACAGAAAATTTTATAAAAATACTTGTTAAATAATTATTGCTGTAAAACCAAAAATAACAAATGATTTAGTTCAAAATACGTATTTTTCTTTAAAGCAAAAAATATTCAATTAAATTGAAAAATAAGTAGTCCCTATTAGTTAAAACTCATACAAAAAAATTGTTAAGCAAACGTTGTTGTATAACTTTAAATAAACTAATAATTAGCTTAACCAAGAAAAATTTCAAGTTGAAAAAAATGTATTTTCGTTAAAATCAAGTTTTTTTTAATTGAAAAACAATTGGTCCATTTTGTTGATACTAACCATACAAACAATGGTTATTAAACAACTTTGTTGTAGAGCTTCAAATAGAAATATAAATCAATATTGAAGGATGTACATGTCATACACCACATACAGAACTACGAAAGGGCATTCGCAATAGCTCATTTCTGTTATTTCATAACAGACTCGCTAATAAAATAATATTTTATTTTGTTTGAATATCTTACTTGAAAGATATTTTATAATAAATTTTACAGAACCCAATCTGTTTTCATATCAAATGGGGTCATTACAACTTTTAGGATTTCAAAGTAGGGCATGGCTCACAAAAGATTGGGAATCACTGTGCTACAGTAACTTCCTGCCAACCATATTTTACAAACACCTCACCCTATTATGTCCTAGCTTTTCTCAGGAGAGGCACCTCTGCTTAATTACTTGGTTCTGTATATACTTAACTAAAGTGGCAGCGTATCTAGAATGTTGCTTTCCTTCAGAGAATGGAAACTGTAGGCAACAAGTATCTTGAGAAAAAATCGAATTAATGGAAAACAAGCTGATATGGCAACCAATTTTTTTTTTATAGAATATTATACAACACATTAGCTACAATGGCAAAGAGTGCTGTCGCCAACAGCATCTGGTGTTCCCAGACGGTCACCCATCCAAGTACTAACCAGACCCAACGTTGCTTAACTTCACTGATCATACGGGGAGCGGTGTTTCAACGCGGCCAAGGCCGTTGACTATGGCAACCAATGCTTTAAATAAAAAGTGAATTGGGCATTAACCATTGTCAAGTGAACGATGAAATATGTTGGGTGAAAATCAAGCAAATATTTTTTAAGAGAAAGCTATATAATCTCAAGTAAGAACTACCAACTTATCAATTAAATTGTCAGGCCACTTTAAAGTGCTATCTTGCAACATTGAGCAGAAGATGAAAGAAATAGCCATGTTTATGCAATTTCGAATTTCTTAAAACCTCCATTTTTGTCCACATGAATCAGACGACTTGGCCTAATTAACCAAATAAGAATGAGGAAAGCATTAATCAAAATTGGATTTAATACCAACAAACTATGAAAAACTTTCTTAATCTAAAAAAATGGCTAGGAAAATATCATTTGTACATAATTTTATTTGAGTTTGATATAAATCATACAAATACATTTTTATAGGTTCAGGCAGATTTATACAATGATAGTTTACAGCAATGACAAATAAATTTAACATAAATAATAAAAACTATTTCAAACGAAATACTTCAGAGATACAAATTCAAGTAATTATAAATGAGTCAGCATTTATTACAAAGTTCAAAAAAACTTAAAAACATAATATCATTAAAGAGTGTCATCAACACAAGGCACACACAACTCCAAATAACTCTAGACTATTTGAAATTGTAACAAAAAGCTGACTTAATTGCAAGGCAATCTAATGCAGAATTGTGTCAAGCTATCTCCACTCTTCTACTAATGAAGAGATGGGAAGCGGGTTATGGGTGTGTAAGAGTGAAATAAATTAGTGTAGAGAAGGATTAGTTGGATGAAAGCAGGCATATACATTAAATAGTTAAAAATATATAATAAAAGAAATATATATTAGTGAATATTATTTTATATACAAAATATAGTACAGAATAAAATTAAAAGTAAGTACACAGGCTGAGTTAATGTTATGGTACTGGCACATATCTCCTTGGAACCAAATTACAATAATCTAGTTTTAATGAAATGGCAATTAGTAATACTGACCAAGGACAAGGTGCTGTTAAAGCTCTTATATCGAAGCTAAACTTTACTACTTGAATTTGTATCATCTGATTTGGACAGGACATGTCGAGAGGAAACACGAAAGCATTCTACAATAAAACCAATCAGGAATGTCAATACAAAAAAATATTTACCTGGAAAATAAGACGAAAATTCAGTTTTACGTTCTACACGAAGCACCATCATTGTATATTAATATTCAAACTAAGATACACAACTCTATACATTATTTACATTCATGTGTATAAATTTGTTTATTTTTATATATAGATATATTTTAAAAATCTTATGAAATTTCAATTCATTGTTTTACTAATACATATTACTACAATATAAATAAATCTGTACATTTTCATTAATAAAATTTGATAATTTGAATGTCCGTATTTATATATTTATATATTCACATATGTAAAAACTATTCAAGTCCAATCTGGAGAGTATAAAGACTAATTATCAATGATCAAGGTGTGGCCACGTCGAAGTTTACTCAAGCGAACGATTCTGATGCCGGCTTTGGTGAGAATGACCGATGATCATCTTCGAGATCCTCGCTAATGGCGGACATGACTTCACTGGAAGGTGACAGACCGGACTCACCCCTGAAAAAAATCGATTTTTAGTTGCACATTAAAGCAAAAGTTGGCTTTTTGAAATACCAATTTCATCTCTTTATTTAGCAAACATATTTTTTATATTTCATTAAAAAATAACACTTACAAATGAAAGTTCTTTGTAGTAATAACAGACCATTAATGGAATGGTAATAGAAATAGCAAATCAAAATATATACTTTGAATAAAATCAACTTCAAACTTTAGATTTTGATCTTCAGGAGAAATGAATTCATTTCACAAATCAAGAGTGTTCGTTTCTTCGACTTCAAAAAATGTTTCTTGGTGAATAAGGCAACCATTTGAGGCTAAGGCTACTGTTAGTGAATAATTTTTAAAACATTCGTAGTTATAAATAATTATAATAATTGTAAATAATCTTTAAAACAGTCATAATTATAAACAATAGTAAAACTTATACTACAGAAGGGCTACAAGAAATATAACTCTTAAGAAGTATCTTTCTTTACTATGACCAAACCAAACAATTCTACAAATAAAATTCCTGACCATGAATGCATAGAACAATTAGTTATTTAGTTTATTCTACACAAACAAATATGTAAAATCAAAAGTGAAAAAAGTTTTACTATACTTTGAAGTTTCTAAGACTTGTTGAAAAAATCAAAAAATTATACTCTTGAACAAAACAGATCCACAAAAAAATACTACTGAACTTTGGCTGCTAAAAACTGGTAGTTGTTCATTAATTTGCAAATGATTAATTATATAAAAATTGCCTCAACTGTATCCAGCTGCAACAATGATAGATAGGCCATACAGATGCCTTAGAAAAAAATTAGTAATCCACGAACCGAAAGGTTCAAATATCTCGCAATGATTCATTCAGTAATTTAAAAAAATTATATCTCCATATTCTAAAATGGTGTTACAAAGTGAGAAAACATCATTTAATAAAAAAAGCACCTTTGACAAAATTGATGCATAAATCAAACCAAAGAAAATTTTTTTTTAAGTTAATTTGATGAAAAATGTAGATACAGAAATAAAATCAAATAAATAAAAACAACTAGCAATGTATTAAAACCAATAATCAAGCATATATGAAAAAAAATAATAATAGTATCGATGATATATAAGCATTCAAGTCCTTGTCTAACACCGACGACGACCAGGACGACATCGGAATTGCTACTACTATGTAGAGCTTTGCTATGCACGCTCGACAATGATCCAAATTATTATGAACTATAATATTGATTCACTTAAATGGAGGAGAGATTTAAATAACCACAATGCATTTCACGAAAAGAAAGGCGGCAACAACGGAGAAGAGGATTTCCTGACGGCCAAACTGGACCGAGTCGAAGCACGAACGGAGGTGTTAGTGAAGCGTTACCTTTCGGGAACAGGCTCCGAGGGAGGGGTGCGAAGTGTGGAGTTAGAGGATGACTTGCAGGTTTTGATGGAAGCGGTCAAGTAAGAGCTCAAGCTGGTGTCGCTATCACTGTCACTAGAAGAGACAAGGGATGAGACGATGTAGCATGTGCCACAGTCCCTGGCATTCACCTTATTAAAGACCATTCATATCGGTGCTCTCAATGGCGATTCAAAAGCACACAAGCTCAATTAGGTTAATGCTAGGCTGAGAAATCATTGTTATATTAATCTACTTAGAATATCGACGAAAACTTAAATATATACTTGATTATTTTAACAATATGATTAAATAAAAAAAATGTATAGATAGTTGAAATCAAACTTTAATTGAATATTGAGAAGAAAGCGATATAAAAAATGTCAAGTATATATTCAATAAAATGTTAGTTAGGAATATTAATTCTTAAAGCACAAATGTATTAATTATGTAATCTCACAAATGTAAATTGTACTATCTAATAAAACACTTGATTATTAAGCTATTTGAAGTCGTCCTTACATTGCATAAGACCTATTGAAGTTTCTGGGAGACCAACACTCATGGTAAGATATTCTGCAGACATAATTCGACTATTTAATATTGATACTAGGATTATAATTTCAATAAAAATGACAATTCAATTGAATATTAAACATTTAACTTATCTTATTGACTTTACATAATGGCTAAGCTTAACATTTAATGTTAATGTTGATTACTATTGTAGAAACAAATGGTTAGAAGGTGAGAACTTCTCTCAAAAAACACCTGTCTGTGTGTATGTAAATATATTTTCTATGAAGAAATATGTAATACATTTATTACTTTAATGTTCTACCAAACAAATATTTATATAATAAAAATTAGACTGTTTTTTTGATGTTCTTTAAATTGGAGGGTAAATCAGATTAAAAGCAAAGAATTTGAAGATCAGCCAACAATAAAGTTCACTTGTGTCAAGCAAACTTCAGGTTCAGGAAGAATACAGCAAGTCGGAATAATTATATACAACCCAATTATATATAATTATATAGAAGACAACTATATATAATTATATAGAACCCAATTAATATAAATATATAGAACACATTATATATAATTATAGACAACACAAACAGTCGATGTGTGAGGTTAGCAAGCACAGGTGTTTACCTGTCGGAGATATCTGAATCAGAATCGGAAACGTCTCCCTGCAGTGCTTGTTGCAGGTCTTCGATACGCTTGAAAGCGAGCTTCAGGTCGCTCTTGAGTGTAGCTGCCTCAGAGTCGGATAGTTCGAGCTGCTTCTCTACCTCCTGCTTCTTGCTGAAGGCATCCGTGTGTTTCTGCTGAAGCGTTGCCGCATCCTCCTTTGCCTCGCGCAGTTGCCGTTGGAACTTCTTGCTGTGATCCACTGCTTGAGCCTCCTTCAGGCGTGCCACGTCCACCTCGGCGCTCAATTTCTCCACCTGGTCCTTCAACCTCGAAATCTGACTCTGTAGCAAGAAATTAAATTTTAGTGTCTAATCTTAACATTTGACGCTGTGGCAATAAATAAAGTTTAGGTTCTTTGATTTCAAAACTGGACTAGATGGTTAAATAACAATTTTATTCAACTTTTTATGATATACATTTTTAGCATCGTTGAATACACCAAAAAAAATTAAGTAAATGCCAAAAACTGTACTAACATAATATTTGCAAATTAAAGTAACCTTAACTTTTAGCAAATTAAAAAAATTAAAATAAATTAAAACAAATTAAATTAAATTAAACTAAAAACAAACTAAATTAAATTAAAATTAAAATAATTTAAATAAAATAACATTACAACCAACTGTGAATACATAAATTAAATGAAATGAACTTAAATTCAAAAATCTTACCTCGAGTCTTTGACGAGTGGTTTGTTCGAGCTCAAACTTGGACTCCATCTCTTTAATTTTCATTTCCAACCTTCGTTGTGTGTGAATGTTGGCCGTCTCACCTTCCAGAACCTCAACTTTGGTGCTCAGCTCAGCCTGTCTCTCTTGAAGAACCTAAAATCCGAAGAACAACATTATTCGTCTATCGTTGAAGCAACTAATGGTGATAATATTTTATTTACATGAAAGCAAGCTTTTAAATTATAGTTATTAAAACACCAGATTTTTCACAAAGTTAAATCAAAGTTGACATCTTCAGATTACATGGCATTGATTTCAACACAGAAAAAGAATCTCGCCTGACTCTTTTTCATTCTCATTATATTAAGAATAAATAAATTCCATTCATTAACAATAGTGAGGCGGAATGCAACTCTTAAGCTTGAGTTACAAAACAAAATTTGTTTTTTTCAAATGAAGTATTTTTAACAGATTGAAAGATTCAAAGCTCACCTGTCTTTCGTGTTCAAGTTCTGAGATATATTGGGACTGTTCTGACAAAGAAATTTGGTCCACAGAAAGTTGCGACACAGTTGCTTTGTACTTTTTCATCACTTCTGCTACTTCCTCCTCGCTTTCCTCCAGCTGAAAATAAAAAACAAATAAAATAGAATATAAACAACATTCTACTAAAAAAAAATATATGAACAACGTTCAACTAAAATAGAATAAATAAATAAAATATTTATCAAAGTTATCTTGTTAATCTAAACAACAATGTTTTTTCATAATAAAATGAAATAAATTTAAGGATTATTTAGATAAAATCTCGGAGAATAAAAAGAGATGTACATCAAAAAAAGATAATTTTTATAAATCATTAAAAAAATGCCAAACATTTTCTCACCTGTGTTTGCAACTCGGACTTCTCTTTGGCAACTCTGGCGCATTTGTCTTCGACGTCTTTCTTGTTCCTCAGAACCTCGTCCAGCTGAGACTGGATTTCAGACAGATCGGCGTCCGTGCTTTGCCTTGCCTTGAGCGCGGCAGTCTTGGCAAACTCTGCATCTTCCAACTAGGTTTAAAAGAGACATTAATAATACAATTTTAAATTATGTTGTGACTTATAAAACATTTTACAAATAATGTTATGACTTATAAAACATTTTACAAATAATGTTATGACTTATTAAACATTTTACAAATAATGTTATGACTTATTAAACATTTTACAAATAATGTTATGACTTATAAAACATTTTACAAATAAATTTATGACTTACAAAACATTTAACAAATTTATCACTTTTAAGTTGGGACATAACATTAAATCTAAAGGTTAGATTTTAAAGAAAACTACATAAACAAAATTTCACAATTATATTTATCAAATTGCCAATGAAAAACTACTTCTGGCAATATGAACTATAAAATCACAATGAACAACTTTAGTTATATAAACCTGATGCAGCCCTTCAAACTAAAATTTTAAACTTTTATGATTACAATTATTAAGTATAAAATTTTTAGTTTTTGACTTAACTCCATAAAGTGATATAAAAAATCTGACAACTGTTAGTTTATAAGGTTATAATAAAAAACTTTAGTTCAATAAAATGTTGTTTCTCTTTAAATAAAACAAAATTGAACATGTATGGACGTCTGGATGCCGAAAATATAATGACAAAACCAATATAAAAAAAATTCGAATTCATTTTTCTCAAATGAATCATTCATTGTGTAAGTTTTGAATGAAATCACAACATAAATAAACGTTTGATCGCATTTAATGTAAATATTAAATGAATTGAAATCCACAATAAAGTTTGATGAAACTTATTTTGAGAAGAAGTTACAAACATTTCTTTGGGGAAGCCCTTATCAGGTTAGAAATAATACAAAGATATAAAACCAAAAAGAAAACAAAGAGGTACCTATAAACGATGTGATCGAAACAAAACATCATTGATTGGTGTATTAAATACACATTTATAGATATTGACATAAAACATTCTAGAAACGAGTCTAACCAAAACTTCTTTAAAAAATTCACAATGTTCTCACCTGTGTTTTAAGTTGTCGTAGCAAAAGTTTGTTGTTGCCTTCTGATTGTGCTTTCTCCAGCATGGTCTGAGTGTCCTTCAGCAAGGCTTTGGTCTTCTTCAGCTCCTTTTTCAGTCTGTGGTGTGACTCTTCATCAACGGTCGAGATGTTTCTGTCCATTGCATCAACCACGCGTCTCTCCAGTTCGTGTTTCTCTCGCACCAACTGAGTTCTTTCTTCATGCTCGTTTTCCAGTTGGGCTTCCAAACCTAATTGAAAAAATATGTGTTCATTTTTCGGTTTTAATTGCAATTAATATAGAAAAAATACTTTTTATATCAAGGACAATAATATGATTTAGATGAAGTGAACCTTTTTGAATTGCAAATGTCAACAAAAGCAAGAAGAAAGGAAATAAACAATTTTGCTTACCTTTGATCTTCTTTTGCGCTGCAATTCGAACTTCCTCCAGTTCCTCGTCTCTTTGGCTGCACTCGCGTCTGTTCTCCTTCCGCATCTGTTCAATGGACATTTCCAGGCGGATCTTTGCTGCCTCCAGCATCTGAACCTGTCCTGCCAAGTCGTCCAATTCTTCTTCCTGCATTTATGTAACTCATTAGCAGAGACTTTAAATATTTACTTTCATCAATAGTTCATTAAGTTTATTTTTATTTTTATGTTCTAGATCTTATTCTTATGGAGAACCATCAAACAATCTTTCAAGAACATAAATCATTTATGGATAAAGTTATCTAAATGTGATGAGTAAGTCTTTTTATAACACATTGATGGGCAATTCCAGGACAAATCACCCAACAAAAATTGGCACATAGGTCACTTTTGCTCAGAAAATAAGATTCCCAAACTTTTTTGAATTTTGACCAGAGGTTCAAAAGTTACGGGCAAGGTCATTTTCGGGTCAAGTGTTGACCTGGCATTTGACCGAAGGCTGTAACTTTTTTCATATTTATTGTATATGGGTAGAATTTTATCAAAATAATCGGAAAAGCATGTGGATTTCAAAAGTATTGTTTTTAATGTACACCTAAAAATAAAACCATGATCAAAATAATATTTCAAATCAAATTTGACACTTTGGCTAGGAGATTTTTGAAGAAAAAAATTTGACTAAAATATTTTCCTACCATTTTTACATTGAAATATGTCATAAAAAGTTTGTGTATTTGTCTCCAAATGAGGTAAAATAATCATTTAAAAAAATATTTTCCTGGTTTTTTTTTAAATTTTAAGGCATATCTTTTCATAATATTGACAATTGACATAATAATAATGGTGCTGTAAAGTCAAAATATGTAACTAATGATATAGCTATTAATAATAACAATAAGTTCTGTCAATTTATGTCATAAATAATTTGTTTATTTGTCTCCAAATGAAGAAAAAATTGTTTTCCTGTTGTTTTTTTTCAATTTTGAGGAAGATATTTTCATAATATTGGCACAATGGTGTTGTGAAGTCAAAATGTCTACCTAATGATATAGCTATTAATAATAAGTTCTGTCAATTTATGTCATAAAATGTTTGTGTATTTACATTTAAACAAGTTGAAACTCATTTTGTATACTCAATTTATTTGTTTTTCACTATTTAAGAGATTTTTCAATTTGAGGTTATATAAATTTGCCTTAGTGATAGATTAGGAGTAAAACACTTAAAGAGATTACTTTTTGTGTAGGTTACATTTATGTTAAACAAATTATATTCTTATTGTTTGAGCAAAAGTAACTAGGTGCCATTTTTCAGGAAAATCGAAGAGGTGAGGGTGTTGGATGATTTGTCCTAGAATTACCCTGATTTCAATGAGCATGTTTATATGAAAATTATGTGAAGGTATAGCACTGCAACCAGCTTCCATACAGTAAAACCAAGTCACATTATTATTAAACACTTTATGCACAACTGGGGAATCAGTATCCACGCAGCAGTGTCAGTTATGATTTAAAAACTTAGCAAAGTATGCAGGATTATGGTTATTAGTCTTGGGTGTAGAGGACATTTCAATATTGCTCCATTCTGCAGGATGTCCTGAACACAACATTTGATAAATTTTCCAATATATAAAATACTTAATATTTTATATTTATATATATATAATATGCAATATTGTTTATTCATATATATATAAAATATTTAATATTGTGTATTCATATATATATATACACCATGTTTAATATTTTTATTTGAAAGCTATTAAAAAAAATAATGTTTAAAAGTAAATGTTGAGCATCTCTTAGAACTGCTTAATTTGACGTTTCTCAAAATTGTATTCAATTCCTTGACCTTATAATAATTATAATAATAATAATAATAATAATAATAATAATAATAATAATAATAATAAAATAATAATACTATCAATAGTGAAATAATAAAATAATTATACAAATTATAATAACATTGATAATAATGAAAGAAAATTGGAAAATTACAAAATAAGAATGTTAACAACAATAAAATAGCTCTAATAAATATAAATAGAGGTAATAATACCGAAAACAATAATGCTAATAATAATGCGAATAATAATAATGAAGTAATAACAACAAAACTATAATAATAATAATAAAAAATAATACTAATTAATGATAAAAATAATGTTGATAAGAATAAAAAAACAGTGATGATAATAACTTAATAAAATACAATACTAATAAATTAACAAAATAGTAATAGAATAATAAAACATTGATAATAAATTATTAACAAAATAATAGATTAATAAAACAATCATAATAAATTATTAATAAAAAATAAAACGATACGAACTACAAACTAGTAAAAATAATAATAATAATAATAATAATAATAATAATAATAATAACAATAGTAATAATAATAATAACAACAATAGTAATAATAATGGTAATAATAATAATAATAGTAATAATAACAATAATAATAATAAAAATAGTAATAATAGTAGTAATAATAATAATAAATAATAATAATAATAACAATAACAGTAATAATAATAATAACAGTAACAATAATAATAACAGTAACAATAATAATAACAGTAATAAAAATAGTAATAATAATAACAATAATAGTAATAATAATAATAATAACAGTAATAATAATAATAACAGTAATAAAAATAGTAATAATAATAATAACAAGAATAAAGAGAAATTCTGCTTGCCTGGTCCTTGACGCGCATCTGTAGGTCGTGTTTGGACTTCTTCAGCAGCGCCGCTTCCTCCTCCGCCTTGCCCGTGAACGACAACTCCTCCAACTCACGCTTCAGCGTCGTCGCCTTCTCTTCCTTCAGCTCCACCTCCAAACGCAGGGCCTGCAGGAGGGAACATATTCAATACAACACTTAACAATTCAACATTCGATAAACAAATATTTGAAAAGATAATTTTCAAAAAACAATTCAACATTCGATAAACAAATATTTGAAAAGATAATTTTCAAAAACAATTCAAACATTCGATATACAAATATTTGAAAACATAATTTTCAAAAAACAAAATCGACATTCGATAAACAAATATTTGAAAAGATAATTTTCAAAAAACAAAACCGACATTCGATAAACAAATATTTGAAAAGATAATTTTCAAAAAATAAAATCGACATTCGATAAACAAATATTTTAAAACATAATTTTCAACAAAAAAATGTAATCATTAAACAATAAATATGAAAAAACATTTATTTTATAATACAATGACCGATTCATTTAATAACAATAAGGTGAAAGTCAGGAATGATAAGGTGAAGAATGGACCCATAAGTGGACCAATGGAAGTCATAGAACTATCGAAGAAAGTAAAAAAGGCCGAGATGGGTATTCACATAAGAACAATATGTATCAAAATAAGTTATTGACATGGAAGTGGAAGGGACTAAAGTAACGAAAATGCTGAGAGTGGTGGAAAGATTGTTTCTAATGAAATGAGAGTGAAATTAGTTAATACAAACCACTGAATGGAATAAATTGGAAAAGAATCTTAAAAAAACTGCGACCCCGATATCTAAATTAATTGCAACTCACTATATAAAATGAATACAAGAGCGATCACAAAAATCTTTGTTATAAAAATTTTAAAAACCAGTAAGTATAGAAGGAGGCAAACCTAACGTATTTAATTAATGGATTATTGTGAAAACAATCGAACAAAAATAAAAATTTATTTTAATTAAAGACTAATTCTGTTAACAGAACTATTAAGACTATTTCTGTTAATAGAACTATTATACTAAAAGTTCATTATTTCGAATGTCTGAAGTGTTTTGTTGAAAATAAATACAAACCACGGCGCTTGCTAATAAAAAGATAATTCTGAGAATATTATAATTAAAGTCAAATAAGGAGAACTCATGACTGTGTATCAACACCTGCTTCTTACACAATCATAAATCGAATATTTTTTAAATACTTTCATTTCAGAAATTTAATCTAAAGACAACCGTTTAACAGAATTATAAAACATTAAATGAACGATTAAGAGATTACATTTAATCAATGTTGATGCAATTGAAGTTGACCGAAATATTTAAAACCTAATTTAGAACTTGTATTTACAAATGATCGAATAACCGATCTTAATAAAGTCGTTATTGATGATAAAATTAATTACAAGTTTTCCAACAACAAAACATATAATCAAGAATTATTTCAATTAATTATACGAAAATGAATAAAAGTTCTACTTCATTGCCATTGTGTAATGGCCGACAACATTAGATAAACAAATAATGCATTACCAATATTTCCAAATAATGATTCACATTCTTTTTTCTCTCAAAAAAAATTATGTCAATAAATTTTAGTTCATCAAAACATTCTATAAAAATCAATAAACAAATAGAACTAAAAAAATTCAATGTTTTAAAGTGAATTTTATCTTTCATTTAAACAAATGTGATATTTTTGTTTCATTACAACACGAAATGTATTAATATATCGAATAAGTAATTACAGATAAATTATTTTAAAATGAAGACAATTAAACAGAGTTTGCAATGAACATTTGGTCTTTGGAGACACAATCTAAACCATATTTGGAAAAAATCAAGAATTATATTTGGCAATTCTTACAGAATATATTAACGAATTATGGAAAAAAAATCAAGATACAAAAACTAATTAATTTTGATATATTTTGTGAATAAACATTTTATATAAAGTATTCAGACATATTTCTAAGGTATAATAATTATTTGTTTTAATTGATAATAATTCTATATAGAGAAATACAAATGATAATCTTTATTAAAATGTTTACTTTTTTATCATCTAACCAAAATTGCAATTAATAAATTAATACAACCACAAACTAACAATAAAACTTAAATTATTCTAACAAACAAATTTATCCAATTCTAAATAAATGTAATCTCTTTATATTTTTAAAATCTTGAAATATAAAATGTAAATAGTTTTTGATAAACGTAATTGAAAAAAACGAAAACTTTAAATTTAATGGCAACAAAAACTTTAAATTTGAATGATTTTAAAAACTCAAGGAAGCAAAATTGCAAATGACGTCATCAAAAAGTTTTATTGTTCACACAGGAAACGTTGCAAATAAGATCAAGATTAGAGAACTTTCCACAAAAGTTGTCAATCTAAACATTATTTAATAGAAAAATGTTCAAGTTTCTGCAATTATAAAAAAAAAGTAAATGCATACTTACTTGAGAGGAAAAACAAATAAATAAATACACAAAACAGTTAAATCAATACTTACTTGGGAGTGCGATGCAACGTTAAAAAGACTAGACTTTCGACCCACCTGCTCTTGCCAATACTTCTTCATCGCCACGTTCCTCACAGGAACATCGCGGAGTTCCAAAGCTCTGCCCTTCTCCAAGTAATCTTCAGACTCGGAGTCGGAATCGGAGGAGTACGAAGAGAAATTTGAGCGTTTGGGCAAAAAAGTAGAGTCGCTGTTCAATGTAGTTAAGAAGGAAGACTTGTTATCATCCGATGAAGGCAAAAAGGAAGACTTGTTATCATCCGATGAAGGCAAAAAGGAAGACTTGTTATCATTCGATGAAGGCAAAAAGGAAGACTTGTTATCATCCGATGGAAGCGTGCTAGAAGAACTGTTATCATTCGATGAAGGCATAAGGGAACACTCTTCACCATTCAACAAAGGTAAAATGGAAGAGTCTTCACCATTCAACGATGGTAAAATTGAAGGGTCTTCACCATTCAACGATGGTAAAATGGAAGGGTCTTCATCATTCAACGAAGGTAAAATGTAAGGGTCTTCACCATTCAACGATGGTAAAATGGAAGGGTCTTCACCATTCAACGATGGTAAAATGGAAGAGTCTTCACCATTCAACGATGGTAAAATGGAAGAGTCTTCACCATTCAACGAAGATAAAATGGAAGGGCCTTTGCCATTCAACGATGGTAAAAGGTAGGACTCGTCATTATTCAACACAACTATTTCAGACGGCTCGATTATGGAAGAGCTAAACAAATGAGATGGTTGCACATGAGTGACCGTCTCATTTATAGTGACTTCATCACCATCCATATTTGCACAACCGTTTTCTAAACCCTGGTAAGCATCATCTTCAAATTGGTCACATAATGTAACACTCGCTAGGTCTTCTGTTTCTACGGAGTTGGATTGATCAACATGAACTAAGGAGATCTCCGAGGCATGAAGGACGTTGTTGACGCTGTATTGAATGCTGGATGTCGGAGAGGCGTCAGAAAAGTTGCATTCGGAGACGCATTCATTTAAGTCGGACTCACAAGTGAAGGAGCTGGTGAGCGAGACGGAATTCGGGAGATCAGGAACATTGCCGTCGTTTGACTCGGTCATTAATTCACTTGAATCGGAGATTTGCAAAGAAGAAAACAATTGTGCATCGTCATCCCGTTCGTTTGTGGACTCGACAGAAATTCTATCGGCGAACAAGATCGTCTCTCTGGACTTGACATAGAAGGTTTCATGGTTGTTCGCAACGACATTTGAGATCTCAATGTTGTTGTTGTTCGCAGTGTCGCTCTCAACAAAACTTTCGCCATTTTTGGCATTATTTTCACTTTCGGATTTTCCAACATTGGTCTTCACAGAATTTTTCCCCGAAGTTGGAATCAATGTCGCCGGTTTTCTTTGGACGGTCGGCTTCGTCTTACGACTGACGGGAATAGCGTCACTTCCGCGACACTCCCACAATGCAATGCGTTGTCGCACGTGTTCCGCTGCCTTCGCCGAATCGCTTTTTTCCTTCATTTTGTAAACTTCTTTATTTTATCGATTAAACTCAAAGTAAAAATGCCCACATCACAAATCACAACTCAAAGTTCAGTAAAAATGCATTTTTATTTTTAATTCTAAAATTAGGAAAAATATATTAATAAGCTGGCGAAACAAAATGTGAGTTTATATTTGTTTATACTTGAAGCAATAAATTGATTAAAAACTTTGTAACTTTATTTTGCGCGATTTGAACAAACTGTAACCAAATAATTTGAGGGAAGGAAACAGGAAAGGCGATTGTATGAACCAAACCTCTCGCCTTCTTACACTCTCAATGGGACAATTTTATGGACGTTTTGGTTCTATGTGAAGTAAACTCTATTATTTTAATATGGGTTGCCTCACTTGTGCTATTGTCGATCCATATAGATCGTGTGGCCTTCCTACCATCGGACCGATTAAGCTCATGGCCATAGCTATCAAGGCTACAAGCCAGAGGTATGGTTGAAGAAACAGAGAAATCAAAATATAAAAATGTGGATATAATAGGGCATCCATTAACCAGAGGTAACGAATGGTTTCAGTAAAAGACAAAAACCTAGATTACAGATTAATTGAACTTATAAAAAAAAATAAAAAAATTCAACATTTGTCTTAACTTCTTATAAAAATAGTGAAGTATTTTTAAGTTTATTAAAACCATCAATTTAGGGAAAAAATCTATAGAAACTTGTTTATTTTTAAGCAAAGTTATTATTAAATAAAAAATTGTAAATTTATACAAATACAAAAATACTTCAACAATTACCTTCACCTCTTATGAAAACAGTGAAACATTTTCTAAGTTAAGTTTAGCTATAAACGGTACTTTTTTAAAGAAAATATAATATATAGAATTGTTTTTATTTAAGCAAAGTTATTATTCAGCTCATTATCTATACTGTTAAATAAAAAATAAAAAACTTTAACATTTACCTTCACCTACATTGTAAACGGGAGACGCCGACGCTGCAAACGACGACGACGACGGACTGACCCACGCATGTCGATTGTAATAGAGTATCCGTAGAATGGATACCCTAACAACAAATCAATCTTTAAGAACGTTCAATGAGTGCATTTTACTGTTGATGATTATCTTGAAAACTTGCATAAAAAATGTTAAAAAAAAGTTAGGTTAATAACAATGGCTAATTAATCTGATGAAATGACGTGATGACGATGACTAATAACAATAATGATGCAACAGAACAATGGATGGCAGCGTCAAGGTATTTCAGATGTTAGGAAACACCAATTATTACTTTATTGCAATCTTCACAAATATAAGTTATGCAAATATTGTCAAAAATTAGAACAAATTCCACACACTAACACAAATGTATTCACACGTGAAAAATAAAACAAAAAAACTCGACCAAACTAAGTTATTATTTTCGAAGCAATGAAAAGTTTCGGAAAGAATGGAACAAAAAATAGAGATCATCGACCTGACAAAACCGTTAAAAGTCGCAAAACCGAAGAAACGAAAAGAATTTCAAACATTTCAATGTTTACGAATGTGAAAAATGTCGTTTCAAAGTTACGTCTTAAAATGATTCATTTGGAATTCATTTTTAGAGTTCCATGAATCGATTTTATGTTTAAATTAATTAAAATGTTCCGATTGAACAATGAATAGCTAGCCACGAGTGGATCACTGTCGAGCAACCAGGCTATTGAAAAGTTTCATTTACTGAACATTGCTTTATCACAAGCAAATGTTTTTTGTTTTTAACAAAATTATGTTGTTTTTTGGAAAACAATTATCCTGGCATTATTAAACAACTTGACACAAACATGTTTAACCAAACTTGACAACGACCACGACTCCGACCCCGCAAAACATCACCTAAGTCTTAACTAGTTTCCATCGCTTCACAACAACGGATTCCAATGAAAATTTTCGCTAGATTGAACAAACAAGATTTGAACCTTCCCATTTCCATGATCCTCCCAACCACAAAACGACAACGCCACCAATTCCAATTGAACTTTTCTTCACGAATAAATCAACAGACCGACAATTTTTTCAAACACAATTCAACAAATAAATAAATATACAAACAAATAAATATACAAACAAATAAATATTCAAATAAACAAAAAAACATTTCAATAAATAAATAAATATTCAAATAAATAAATAAACATTCAAACAAATAATAAACATTTAAATAAATAAATAAAAATTAAAACTAATAAACATTCAAACAAACAAATAATTAAATAAACAAATATTTAAATAAATAACAAATATTTAAATAAATAAATACAAGCTTAAATAAACAAATAAATAAATACAAATTTAAATAAATGAACAAACAAAATTAAATACATAAATATAAAAAAATTAAATAAATAATTAAATCTTTAAATAAAGAAATATAAACAAATTTAAATATTTGAATAAAGAATGCTTCGAATAAATGCAACAATGAATCAAAAATAAAATTGCCAACTCCATGTCTACACATTTCGTTGATTAAAGCAAAGAGCAAAAGCGCAGCAACCAATAAATCTTGTTACTGTGGAGTGATTAGACATTCAATTCGATTTAAATTTGCTTACAGATCGAAATTACAATCGATTTCATTCATCAGTTGTTTTGAAGCATTCACTTATTTAGATTATTTAATCGTAAAAAATATTTATTGGCAGTTAGCTTTAATGAAAAAATAACTGTGTTTTCCACCTAGTCATTTATAATTGCTTATCAAATGTATTCTATAAGTTTACCTTCCTTTATTAATCTTCATTAGTCATTATAATATAATTGTTTATTAAATTTATTCTATAGTTTTACCTTCCTTCAATTGTATTGATAATGTAAGAAGGGCATTGCAAGACTGCTTTGAGTTTTAAAGAAACTGAATGACATTGAAATGAAATACTTATTTTACATAAAAAAATATAATTCAATGAAATACATAAAATAAATAAAAAGTTCTTTCAATATTTTGTTGCACTTGTTTGGCAGCTTCTCGTAAAATGAATCAATTTGACCAATGGTATAAAAACTTTATTGAAGTAACAAATACAAATACGACCTGATTAGCTTCATTAAGACAACAAATGAAAAAAAACTTGCATAAAATGAACACAACATTCGAGTTTAGTTACCAAGAATTGCTCTTAAACATTTAATCTTTGTCGAACGTAAATTGCTGCTTACCCTCTTATTTGGGTGAGCAAATCTTATGTTACCAACAATATATAAGATGTCCATAATAGTGAATAAAAGCCATTGACATCAGTTTCAAGTGAAATTTAACTTTCTTATTTGTGAAAGGTATTTTTTCTGAAACTTATATTTAAATGTTGCAGATGAACATTTAAGAAATGAATCATGTCAATACATACTATTTGCACATGATTTGTTCAACGAAAAGTCGCTCAAATGTAAAGATGTTTACTACACTTAAATTTCTAAACATCGAAAGTTGTATTACACATCAAGTATCGAATAAGTGAAAAAGTTGAATATAAATAATAAGAAAATGGATATAATAGGGTATCCATCCATCAATCAGAGGTAATAAATGGTTTTAGCAAAAGATAAAAACCTCAATGACAGATTAATTGAGCTTATAAAAAAACATGAAAATTTGTCTTCGCCTCATGTAAGTTTTTAGGGGGAAAATCTATAGAAACATGTTTATTATTTAGGCAAAGTTATTAGTCAAGAAAAAACTGTAAACTAAAAAAAACTTCAACATTTACCTTCACATCTTATAAAAACAGTTAATTTCAGCTAAAAAACGTCATTTTTTTAAAGAAAAGATAACATATAGACTTTCTTTATTTAAGCAAAGTTATTATTCAGCTCATCATCTGTAAGCTTTGTTCAATAAAACTGTGAAATCAAAAATTAAAAACTTTAATATTTGGCTTCACTTAAATTGTGAACGCCAGACACGGACGATGACGCATGTCGATTGTAATATGGTATCCGTACGATGGATACCCTAATAATCATATAAAATGCACTAAGTAATTAAAACATTTAAAACATTTAAAAATTTTAAACACAAATTTAAAAACAAGAAAATTATAATTGATATCCATTAAAAAACAAACAATATGAGAATTAAATTAAATTAATTGCAAAAACAGAATCTCAGTTTGAGATTAAATTGATAACAATCCATTAAATATGCTAAACCAAATAATTGTTATTCAACACGTCTGCACATCCAAATAAAGACATTTTTATAATCATTCAAACATTAGAGATAAAAACATTTGCTGGCAAAACATCTGAAATTCAAACAAACACTGAAGCACTAGACTACCTTTTTGGTTGAAGTTAGTCAGCATTGACTAACCTTTGTTAACAGTACACACTTTTCTGTGTGCACTGTTAACAAAGGTTAGATAATTTTGACTAGCTTTGACATAAGACGTTAAGTCAAGTGTGTTAAGTCAAGTGTGTTCAGTAAATCGAATTCAATAAATGAAACAAAGCAACGAAAGTGAATTAAATTTGAACTTAACAAAGTGTTGAACGAAAGGAAAAATCGACTTGTACTACAAGACACGGTGCACCTCGCTTCCTATTGCGGAAGTGGAAGCCAACCAATGTAATCGTTCGACATTTATAGATTTCTCCATTCAATGGAAATTGTGTTGCAGTCGTTTCAAAACATAATTCGTGGCAACTTTCAACTACTTTTCAACCTGGTCAATGGTACTGCAATGTTTCGGTTCCTTTTAACATTATAAATTCGATACATTTTGAAAAGTAAGACGAAGGCAAAAGAAATATTTTTAAAAATATTAAATATAAAAATGTGAGAAAACAAAAATTTGTAATGATTTTATAAACTTCTTGGGTGGGTTATATATATTTGTTGAGATATAAGATTTATTTTTCATAACATGTTATTTTTTTGCCGTAATTGAAAAATAACTAAAAGCATTATTAGTAATATCCCTAATAGTATCGTACTATCATTTATATTACTAATAGTACTATTGTTTATATTACTAATAGTACTATCATTTATATTACTAAAAGTACAATCATTTATTTTGCTAATAGTGCTATTATTTATATTACTAATAGTGCTATTATTTATATTACTAATAGTGCTATTATTTATATTATTAATAGTGCTATTATTTATATTACTAATAGTGCTATTATTTTTATTACTAATAGTGCTATTATTTTTATTACTATTAGTACTATTATTTATATTACTAATAATGCTATTATTTATATTACTAATAATGCTATTATTTAAATCACTAATAGTACTATTATTTAAATTACTAATAGTACTATTATTTATATTACTAATAGTGCTATCATTAATATTACTAATAGTGCTATTATTTTTTATTACTAATAGTGATATAATTTATATTACTAATAGTGCTATAATTTATATTACTAAGTTTTATTATTTATATTACTAATAGTGCTATAATTTATATTACTACGTGTTATTATTGATATTACTAGTAGTGCTATTACTGCCATTCAAGTCGACAAGAAGAGAGAAACGTTGAGCATCGCAACGAGGAAGTACGAACGGAGGAAAGGCGAAATTTTAGGTCAAGGTGCAAGAAAACAAGTCGATCGGGGTACGCCATCCGACCAACAGCTTCCTAGCTCTGCGATTTCACCAACTTTTGTGGCAATTCACCCAAACTGAGACTTGTCTGATGGAGGTGTCGATCACACACGTTGAAAAAGTTCATTGCCACGTTTCTTCAGCTTAAATGTGTTTTTATGGAAATATGTAAAGAGAAAGATGAAGACATGTTTGTGTTTCGAAACTAAATTTCAAGGGAGTTTATGTTGATTGTTTGGCGGAGAAACATTGCAACAAAAAGAATCAAAACTATTTGTCATCGGTGTCAATTAAGACGAAAATTCTTTGTTCAGTTGCATTGGAAGACTAAGTTGTGAAAATATTTAAACAAATATATTTCGTTTGTATTAATCTTTAGCCGATATAAAAATGAGTTTTTACTTTTAATTTTAAATGTTTGTTAATGTGTGAACAAACACAACAAAGTAATTAGATGCTCACAAGGACACAAATAAAAAACATTCTTTTGTGTAACGTTAATGAATCAATTGTTTCCTGGCACACCACTCTCCACTCAGCTATCCCAACTAAACAGTTAAATACATTCGAAATGTGAATAAAAAAACATCAAGTTTGGGAATTTTAAGTAGGCTAACTTCCTAAAAGAGAGAATTAATTAAACGTTAACAGAGCCAAATTAAATGTGCTTATCGTTTGACGAATGCATTTATTCCTTATTTACATTTTCTATCTTTTTTAACACAAATAATTCGCCTTTTTCGATACCAAAACTTGCTACAATGTCATTTATTCACAATATTTAAGGCTTGAAAACATCAAAATGTTAGTGGATATCATTTTACAAAATAAATTTCAATAAAACACAGTATTTTTTATTTCCATTTAGGTCTTCATTCACCTGCATGAGGGTGAATGAAGTGCCTTATTTCTAAACATCATCCATCCCAGATTTAACCAGACCAGATTTTGCTCAATCTCTGTAAATGGTGTGGCTCTTTAAATCATTATCAGGTTATTTGAGGTACAAAACAGCAACGGTTATAAATTGTGATTCGCGTATGTCGAATTGTTGGATATGACTTTATTTTTCTATTTTGGAATGTCAACATTATATAAATTGTTAATTATGTCACCCTACGTCAGTGAAATGTGTGTTCAAGTTAAGCCTGGACAGAGATATTGACCTGCTAGAAGCAGTCCAAAGAAGGGGTTTGACCAACTTGTCTTACCAAGACAGAAACAAATGTCTTCACTCGCTGATTATAAGAAGGAAAAGAGGAGACCTAATTAAAATAAAAGGCTAGGATATATGGGGTGGTTAACCAAGGAAACTAGCTTTTAGCACATCAGTATTGTAACTGTATTCATGCTTAGACAATCGGTTTTAAAAAAAATAGAAAATTAAATCGCAACAAAATTATAAATTATTTCGCAGAAGATATAAACATAAAAAAATACAATAATTTTTAGATTTAGAGAAAAAAAGTGTTGAGTCTTAATGAAAAGTAGAAACGTTTTTCTCTTCTTTGCCTTTGGCATTTGTAAAGAAAATCAAAACAGATCAAAAAATATTTTTGGCCTCATCACAAATAACCTTCAAATGAAAACATGACTGGAACATTTGTTAATAAAGCGACCAAACGATCTGATAGAAACCATAATCATAGATAAATAGAAAACAAATGAATGGAAGTTCAGATTTCTAAATCAACACAAAACCGAATCGATTTCTACATCAACATGATTGGGAAGGGAGGCGATTGGATGTAGGTTAACCGCGACTGTTCATTGGCTAGCACTCGACCAAAAGGGAAACTTCTGTCCTGCGACAAGCACGCGTTTCGGCCGATGTCTCAAGAATTGTATTTGTCTATTGCATTGCCTCACCAATCAATGACACATAAGGTTTATGCAGATCATATGAAGCCAATCAAGCCAATCACATGAACCAATCAATGACACATGAGGTTTATGCAAATCACATGAAGCCGACAGTGCGTTGATTTCAAAAGTTAGAACTGTTTTACCCAGCAGAACGTCAGAAAACACAAGTTGTCACAATATACCAATTCATGGGTGTACAAACTATGTTTTAGGGTACGCCTAAAATTAGATCTTCATTCACAATACGTGTTTTTTTTTATAAATTTTAAATACTTCGGTGCAAACAGTATAGTAATTAAACGAAGGTAACTAACCACGATTCGGTGAAGCAGTATTAAATATAATGTTCTTTTTTTAATTTTGTTTTATTGAATACTATCAGTCATAATCATACTACGTTTAATACACAAATACTTCAAAACATACATTTAAGTAAAATTAAAAAACAATACATTTTAGGGAACCTTACAATTTTTTATGAAATGTTGAAAAGCTCTTTATTTTTATTCGTTTTCAGTATAAACTTTTTATAAATTACATCAACATTTTTACTATTTTAGTAACACTTTTTACTATTTAGTAACACAGCTAATTACGAGTCTAATCCAATGAAAATCGTATTAGTGAAATAATTTGTAAGTGTAATTAATAAAGTAAACTTTCTATACTAAAAAAAAATCTATGAACCAAGTCATTCATTTCACAGAAAAACACGATAAAGAAACCCTTATCAATATAATCGTCTAAGTGGCATTAAATTTGATTACAAATATGTTAGTAAGGTTTGATAAGAAAAAATAATTTAGTCATTACTTCCACTCGACGTTTGTAATAAATCAAAGAAACTTAAATTGTTTATGATGCTAAAACAGCAATAAAAATTCCTTCAGCACTTATTGGAGATGGCAAAGTTAGATTTTGTACAATAGCAATAAATGACCATGAATATCAACATACAATGTATATTAAGAGACAAGCGCAGGTTCATGAATGGAGATGGTGGAAAAAGAAACCATAAAACTGTCATCCATCAAAAGAGAAGCGCCAAGGTTTACCAAAGGATTAAACAGAGTGCGAAACCACAAACCTCTTTAATAACAAAAGAAAATCGCTTCTTGACGAGCACCCTCACACCTCCTATTTCAAAAAAACTTTCAATGGATAAATTTGTTTAAGATTTGTATTTCACTTCCAAAATGATAATACATTTTTTCAAATATAATACTCAGTGAAATAACCATACAAAATCGACGGGGACGATAAAATTTAGATGGTGCATCACTATATAAAATACATGTTAAATTATTTGATATTAGATGTCTTCTACTTTATAAAATACCTTTTAAATTATTAAGCTGTGTTTGAACAAACAGATTCTATAAATGACCTCCGATTGTTGGTGTTGATGGTGTTGTTGGGAAAGTAGATGATTTGTGGACTTGCCATTTTTTTCAAAATAACAAAAAAATTACATAAAAGTTTATTTAAAAGAAAATAAAGAACATAACATTCTACACTGGTGTAACTAAATATTTTTTGTGAAACCAGTATTTACTTATTAAAACATACATTTTTATAATAAAGTTGAAATTCATGGTTAAACAGGATTTTTATTTGAAGGTTTAGAGAAAATTTTACTTCAAACAAATGAAAGACTGGAGATTCTAAGGTAGAATGGCGGATGGACTTTTTTGCCAAAAATGAATATGTTTTTAAATAGTAGACATTTTAGGAGTTTTTAGACAGCCAATTTATCAAATTCATGATTAAGCAATTATTTTGTGGAAAATGTTGATGTAATTTGATTGGAAATAAATATGTTAACATAATAATATATAGAATTGTATTGAAAAATTACATAATTTTAGAAACTTTCAACATACAAACACAGCTTTAATGCGTAGCATTTATTCGTATTTTTTTATATAATTTCGACTATACATTACTATAAAGAACGGAGCAAGAGAAACAAATAACACTGTGCGAGTACACGTTTACTATCGCCTAAGAAATACGACTCCCGGTACACAAATGTGCAAATATACAGTTTCAAATGACTTCGTTGCTGATTGTAAAATATCAAAACATAAAGGACAAAAATTCGAATGTGCAAATCTCATTGAATAATTTTAATTTGTATGCTTAAAAAATTCAGTCGGCGTTCTAATTGCTTGTCTGAAAGTACAAATAAATGTTAACGCCTGACAAATAAAGTCTGATAATCCGGTCAAAATACTTCTTAAATAAAAATGTAAAAACTACTCAACCTTATAAGTTTACAAAATGTGAACAACATTCAAGCAATGAATTTAATGTAAAGTTTAATGTTTGACAATTAATAGAAATATTTTTGATTTTCACGTCATGGTTGAAGTGGTGGACTAAATGGTATGAGTTCTTTTGTTCAGGTTAAATGTGAGAAAGCTGACAAAATAAAATGTTTTCACATGTTCAAAATAGTTCTTGCACACAAAACGATTCCACCATGAATTCTGCAGAAATTTAAATTGAATAATTATGTAAAGAACAAATTATTCAACCCGACAGTTAATTGCTATTCAAGTTTTTATTGGAAGCTATAATTAAACGTTTAGCCAATCAAGGATACAAATTCGTATGACAAACATTTCTATTAAATATGCAAAGAATTCGACAGAGCAAAACAATTCACTTTTTACTTGAATTTGGGTAAGGACGAGCTAGTTATGGAAAGAATCATTTAAAAAGTAATTATTGCATAAGGATTAATCATCAAAATAATTTCGCCAAAAAATAAAGTGTATCCATATTCTTGGTTTATTTATTTTGGAGTTGACGTCTAATGATATAATTTGATTTACGAAATAAACTTCAAGTCAGTACAACCGTTATTGTTTAATTATTGCTTTAGAGGTCCTACAATGGACACCAACCATGCCACCAGAACCCAGTCCTTATCAGAGCATAAATAAATTCTGTCGAGTGACGACACTGAATGAAAAGTTGACCATCCAAGTGGAAGAAATGATCACCCATTGAGCATTGTAATAATAAAGCGACTTCATTGCATGCATCAATTTTACATTCATTGTCTGCTTAGTTTTGAAATTATATTTTTTAAACATTATATTGAATAAAAGTAATGCATACATTAATGTGAAATATTTAACTAGCTTTGAGGGTGGTCAAGCAATTTGATTAATAACATTCTCTTTTAAGCCCGGGCGTTGAGGCGGATAGGTTTTCAGGTCAATATAAACATTTTCTAAAATCAACCACTCCATGGACTGAGAAGTCAGATGTCGTAAGATTTAAATCAATCGATTGAATCAATTAAATTAAAAATAAACCAAGTTTTTCAATGGGAAATTAATCGTAGACTTAAGGTTTACTTTAAAATATTTATCCAATATACTAACTAAACAAATTTAATTTATCAACAAAATGTGAAAAACTTTAAAAAGATACAAAACAATCTTAATGTTACTTGTAACGTTAACCAACTGAATAAGGAACACAAACAAGATGATTAATTCTTTCAAAACAAGTTTGTTCAAAAACATCCCTTTAAGGACACAAATGTTAACAAATTATCGAATTGATTTCAATAATATTATCAGATCCAAAAATGTTGAATATTTAAAAATACAAAAAAGTGGTTTCATTTTCGCCAATTAAACCAGAACTAAAATATCTTGAACGATCACCATCAGCATAGATTTCATCGATTTTACATCCAAGACTTTTTAGTCGTAAATTTCGACAAGACTTTTGCCTGAGGCCAAGCTAAGCCTAAGCATAAATCCATTCAACCGTGTCAGTGTCCGCCTACAAGAATCGTTGATGCAGAGCAACACAAATGTCAGCACAACTTAATAGTCTTTGCCAGACAAGGTTAAAAAACAATGAAAAGACTTCAAATTCAGAAAACGGAACATTGATGCAAATTTCGTCTTTATTTTTAACACATTTAGGAAACATGAACAGATAACAAAACATTACGAAATAAAAAATAATCAACAAAAAATCGGAAAACAGAAAATGAATGAATGAAAGTAAACAAAACTGGCGAAAACAACGAGATGCACATAATATTAATAATAAATCAAAATTTGAAGGTTTCCAACATCCAACGAGGATGTTCTATTTTAATTTGGTAAAGATCCATCACAAGCAACAAAAAATGTTTGAAAACTGGAATCAATTATTAAACAAATAAACGCTTGCTTGAATGACCAACTCTGGAACCGCAATACAAACGTTTGCCGTATGTTAGGGATTCACGAAACACTTTTGTATGTATGCTCAACTTCAGAGAAATAAAAAAGTAATTATTTTTGGCAGCTTCTCGTCCAGACCAAATTGGAAGATGACCAAATAAACGAACGAAAGATTCGAAGTTACATTAGATGGAGCCGAGGTGAGCTCATTTAACAGGTTTGCTGAATTTATGATGTCTTCTATAAATGGGTTTGAGCCCAAATCAGGCGATGAACAGATTTTGCTCATTTCAATAAACAACTTTTCGTGAGATCACATTTGCGAAGAGATCCTCAAATACAACGTAATTAGCGCTAATGCAAAAAACATTCTTTGTGTCCCTAAAATGCTTCTACTTTTAAACTCGCATAACATTGAAATGAACTAAATTCTGTTGTTATTTGGATTTGCATTTTTATTTAAAAAGAAAAAAGAATATAAAGTGAGTTTGAAAACATTATGTATTAGTGTTTCTGTGCCTAATCCTTAACATTGCTGCCCACATTATATATATATATACATATATAAACATATATAAATAAACATATATACATAAATATATATATACATAAATAAATATACATACACATAAACATAGATATATATACACATATAAATATATATATAAGTATATATATACACATACAAATAGATATATAAGTATATATATACA
>JARUHE010366838.1:0-17494 GCA_031471125.1 Archaeomysis grebnitzkii
TTAACATTATTCCACACGAACAAATAACATCACAACAAGCAAAAAACAATTTGAACCAAAATATCTTACAGGTTATTAAAATTTAGTTCTATATTTTCTGTAAATATAAGTTAGTACTGATTACTTGAACAAAAATAGTCCAATACTACAGTACAGACTTGAGCACTTGAAAAAACGTAGAAAAATATTAAGAAAATATTTATTCTAATTAGTTTCTAGTTGAATTGAGGGAAAAATCCACCGAAATGCCATGAAATTCCCCCAAAACCTGCTGACCTCAGCATTCGAAAACGAATAAAAAGCTGACGCCGTAGCAGATGTTGGGTAGTGCTTGCCCAGATACTCTTCCCAGTATCTGGACAGACAAAACCTGGCAATCTCTCATCCCGCTCGTTTCGAGCTTTGTCTTGGCAGGACTTCCTTCGCCAGAAGTTCGTGGGCAGTTGTTTGAAGTTGTAAATCGTTTCGTAGGTATTGTGGTGATTTAATTATATTTTTGGTGATGTTTCAAAATGTTCATCAGTGTTGTTAGTGATCTATATTTTTATTTCAATTGTTACTCAATTTTAGTGTTTTCATTCAACATTAGAGATTAACGTAATGCTTACACGTCATGTTTTATAGTTTTATTCATCTTTTTAACATTTAATTAAAGTAAACTGATTGGATATGAATTGCATTATTTGAAAATTTGTAATTTAATTTATATTATTTTTCGTAGTAATGTTTGTTTTGTATGTAGGCTTACTTATTGGCATATTTTATAAAAGCCTTCATTAACTGAAAAGAATGCATATTTAAGTACAGCTTTACATTATTTTGCTGGTTATTGTAAAACTTTCAATCATAAATAAGCAAAATACATATATTTAATTCATAAAGCTGCTTGAATAATTCTAAATTGAGTAATTCAGATAATTTATAGGTTGCCTTATTTTTTGGGCATTAGTACATTATGGAACTTGTATTTTGTTTTGTGTTCTTAATTTTTATGCCCTTGCAAAGTTTTCCTCCAATGTATGTTAAAATGCAATAGTTTTAACGCAAAATTTGTTGATTTTTCTTTTACTTATTTAAGAAAACAAAAACTTTAAAAAATAAATGTTATTAATAGTAAATCAGTCTATGGTGAACATAAGTTTATGATTTTGCGGACATTAGTGTGAAGGATTTTTTATTGACTGACCTCATCTTCGCAAGGTTTGCTCTTCAAATCACGTGAAACAATGGAGGCTAGTACAATTATACAAATGGTTTGAAGAGCAAACATTGGACGGCTGAGGGCAGTAGTTAAAAAAATCCTTCACATTAACGCCCGGAAAACTATAAATTATGAATTTTATTTTAACAATAATAATAATAATATCAATAATAACAACAACAACCCATACCAAAAATAATAATTATAATTAATGTTAATTACAACAAAAATAATAATAGCAATAATAATAATAACAAAAAAAACAATAATAAGAACAATATAAATGTTAATAATAATAATAGTAATAAAAATGATACAATCAGTATTAATGAAATAATCAGCAGATCATGAAGTGTTTTTTATAAATAAGAAATGTGTTTACACTTTCGTTAATCTTTTCCTTTGAATTTGATATGAGCTTGAAGATAAAAAAAGAGTTTTTGTTTCATATTGTTTCAACATCTTGACTCATGGTAATTAGATAATAATAATTGTAATTAGGCATCTGTATGATCATATTCTATAAATGATTTAATAAATCAAAAATACGTATGAACTATTTTGTACACTTTTATTTAGTTTATTAAGGTGGTGACACTATTGAATTAGAAGAATTACAATTAAGATGTTTTTGTTACATTAATGAAATAAAACATATTTTTGTTCCTTGTAGAGCGTAATAGATTGTAATTAAGACACCAACTTTTCAATACCTTACTATTATTATCATAAGTTGCGTTTTCAGCGGAGATGTAAGGCACCGCTCTATGAGTTACTCTTAATTGATGTTGTTGCTAGGGATTTAGGTACTTGTGTTTTTTCCAAAGTAAACTAAACAAACTTTTTATTTTTATTTTAAAGCAATTATAATCTAACATTACTCTATGCATTACTCTATAATCTATGCATTACGAAAGATACACCGTAAATACTTTTTCTAAAACTTGAATTTGTTTGAATAATCAAGTTCTTATAGGGTTTGTGGTTTTGTAACTTTTTCAAAAGTAGACTGAACATTTATTTTTCTTTATTTAAGAACAATACTCATTTAACTTAAATGAAAGCTATATTCATTAGGAATGATATATCTTACATAAATTGTTTTCTAAAACTTGAATTTATTGAAATAACTACATTTTTATATTGCCTCGCTGAACTCTGAGCAATGGTTTTATGTCTCCGTTAATAACCAGTATGATTTGGTTATGTACTAGTTTAAGTTCAAATTACTTTTTGTGTTTGGTCTAATGCAATAGCAATAGAAATCTGCATGATTATAATCTATATCATCATCATAAACATCTTTTTAAAGTTGTTTCAAAAATCACAATTGTTATTGTAATGTGCTGTTTCACTTACTTTTATTGTACTTGTTAAGTATATACGCACTATTTATTAACACTCACCATACGGGTTGTTATACCTTACTTGCCTTCATAATTCTTACATGAAACACAAAGAAAATGTTTGTTTTTAAGCTGTGACAAACCGTCACTATAAACTACTGTTGATCGTTGGAGTGGCGGATGCGGATTTTTCAGCACTTATAAAATATTTGCCTAAAATATTTTATTTTTATTTTTGTTTTACAGATTTTTTTATTTAAAAGGAATGGCTTTATATAATTCTGAACAGTATTGTCCTGAAAATGTTGTGTTCTAAAATGAATACTATAATTATGAAAAAAATGTGGGTTTTCTTTATTTTTTTTATATATTTAATAGTAATAATGTTGTTTTCATAACTTTTACTCAGTCATACCCTTAATTTGTTTACTAATTTCTCCGTACTTTTTTATAGGATTATTTTTATATGTTTTTTGTATTCGTAATATCATTATTACTATTAGTAATGTTAATACTAACTACACCTTATTATTTAGTTCTGCAAAACCAAATTATTTAAATCTGAACAATTACCATGCTACATTGAAATTGAGCGACCAGGCAAGGTTTGTTACCTAAAAACGTTAAGAAATAGCAGTTCTGTCATCAAAATGACCAATACGAATAATGGATGGTATAAATGGTATGTGGGATCCTTTTATTAGCGGAGACGTAAAGCATCGGTCTAGAAGTCACTTTTGATTTTTAGAGTTGTTGTTGCTAGGGATTAGTTGAGTAAACATTTATTTTTATTTTTGGTCTTACAGCCATACTTATTGAACACATAAATGAAAAATATATACATTATGAATGATCTATCTTAAATAAAATTTTCTGTAAGAATTGAATTTATTGAAATAACTCGGTTTTTATGCGGTCTTTGTTCTAGTGTTTTTTTCAAATGTAGAGTAAATATTTTTTTTAATTTTTGGTTTTACAGTAAAGTTGTTGAACATAAATGCAGATATATGCATTATAAATGATCCATCTTCAATAAATATTTATATAAACCTTGATTTTATTGAAATAACTCCGTTATATGGTGATTTTCAACTTTGTATCTTTTTCCAAAATAGAACAAACATTTTTTATTTTTATTTTTACATCAATAATTATTGAACATAAATGAAAGATATATGCATTATGAATGATCCATCTTAAATAAAATTCTCTGTAAAACTTGAATTTGTTGAATAAACTACATTTTTATATGGACTTTTTGAATTAAGAGCAATGATTTATAGATGTCTCAGCTATAAACCGTAGGGTTTGGTTTGTACTAGTTTTATAAAAGGTTTGGAATATATTCAACTATTGTAACATTTATTAAGTTTTTTTCATTTTTCATTCTTAATAATGATATATCTCAGAACTAGTCTTAGTGTTATCTCAAAGTTTTTGTAATAAATATAAATCTAGGGATGTGTTTTAGACAGCACTGTCTTGGCTGTAAAAAGAATATCGTGTAATGTCTTACCAATATCGTATCGTCATGAGCCTAAACCAGCACTACGAAATTAGAACTGGATCCGAGCTCGGTTGAAAAATTGGTATTGTATTATTTTTCTTAATAAATGACATTCGACCCCGGTTTTGTAGAGTTTGATCTGATTTTTATAATTTTATATGGACTGATGTGAAAAAGAAATGTCGTCATTTTGAACCTTAAATGTTCATAAAAAAAATACCCAGTATATATTTTGAAAATAATTCGTTTTTATTAGTTTTCAAAGCGTAAATTAACAATAATCACTTTAATTTATATTAAATATAAATATAAATAAAAATCCTATGATTATTTGTACAATTATTTTTAGGCAGAGTGTAAGAAATGTGTTTTCTTTCTTCTGAAGGATAAAAATGTAAATCTTAAGCAGAAGAAACATTAATTTCTGACATCTTGCCTATAAGAAATTATAATAATAAATTGATAAAATAAGTCTTTCATACTAAGTTTTAAAAATACTTACAAGTTAGTTAAAATGTTCTCTCTACCACGCTTCCAAAAGTTTAAAAAAATATTTAAAATATGTTATCTTTGCTACAAATTATCAAACAAGAGTTTAAACAAAAAGTAAAAAAAAGACTTAGCCTATGCGTCAAAATATTTATTGAACAAGAAAATCTTAAGATTTGTTTAAACTTTCAATTGTTGGGAACATTCTTATATCCACTGGAAAGGAATACCATACACTGGGTGCATCATAGGTGAAAGATTCCCTCCCAGTGAGTTAGGCTTGATTAGAGATTTTTGTAGGTAGTTAGAGCTATTGAACTGGAGTGATCTATTAAGGACAGGATAATGAATTTGACTTTTCATTTTGTTAGGAGCTTTATTGTGAAGTTGTTTAAATGTGAGCAAGGCAAGTTTGTAATTTATTCTCTTTCTTATCGAAACCCAGTGTAAGTTTCGAAGTAGTGGAGTGATATAATGAAAACGACTTTGGCTTACCACTGTTCGAGTTGACGTAATCTGTATTTCTTGAAGTGTATTTAGGTAGGAATATTGTATAGAATATAATTGCAATAATCTAAGTTCAAAAATATGAACGTGTGTATGATGGACTTGGTAATTTTAATTGTAAGGAAAAGACGAAGTTTTTCAATTTTCTTGAATTGGTAGTATGATTTTTTATAAACATAACTAATGTGATTATGAAACTTTAAATTTTGATAAACAGTTATTCCTATATTATCGGAAAAAGTTGTTAGGCTAATTCTGTATTGGCAAAATATTTCTTTTTCTTAGCTGTTGCTTTGTTCCAATTGTCATTTGTGGGTAAATTGTAGGTAAGCATAAAATGTCAAATTTCAACTATGGAAACTTCTATCTCAGAGTCAGATTAGGCTGATCAATAGTTAGAAGATTTTTTTTGAAAGAGAGATATATTTGGTGGTCATCAGTGTATCCTGCTATAGTTTGAGAATATTGATTTCAAACTGTGTAAAGAGGTGAAATATAGGGGCTGAAGAGCATCGTACCTAGGCAGCTACACCTTGTGGTACTCCATGATGCATTTAATGAGGGATAGATGAAGTATTATTAATAATAACCTAGTGATACCTATTTATTATATAGGATTTGAACCATGATAATAAATTGCCAGATATGTCGAAAGTATGTTGTAAAAATTTAAAAAAAGAGTTTATGATTGTGTATCAAAAGCGGCAGAAAGATCTACATTCAGGGTTTCTCAACCCCGTTTTCTGAGGGAACCACAGTATATAAAATGAATAATTTCGAGGACCACCAAGAGAAACTACTCTGAATAAATTGTAACGTGAAACATATTTTACTAAATGTCAAATGATTAATATTAAATTTTAATTCAAGTGATATTTATTTTATATAAAAATCTCGACATATATCACTTCACGGATATTCAATAAAGTTACTGAGCTATTAAAAATACTAAGTTTTAATCGCTATCCTAACGACCGCAAAAGTAATATGTTAATCACTGGTCAAACACAATATCCCATTAAAAATGTTGATGTTACCGATTAAGAAAACTTTCTGTCAAATGAAATTTAACAGAAATTTGTCATACACAAAATCACCCAAGTATTTATTTTTTAATACACTCATAAAATGATTTGGAAATGTTTTAACATAAAATGTGGTATTTCAATAATTATCTGTAATAATTATAGTATAATATACTTACAATAACTCTATTTATCAATAACTTTTCATTTCTAATGACTGCAATAGTTTCTCAAAACCCCAGCAGGGTATCAAAGAAAACGGGATCTCAAGACTTGTTTTTCTATTTAAATTTTGTTTACTTTAAAAAGCTTTATTGTAAAGATTTAGACACATTTTTGCATAGTATGCGATCTTAGTAACACATAAACATAATTTAAAACGTTTTTATACATTTTGATTATAAATATGACGTCTTTAAGCCAGGAACCATATGAGATGGTCCCAGGAACCACTAGGTGGTTCCGGGAACCGCCTGTTGAGAAACACTGCAATCTAACCCCTTTAAGATCTCTCTATCTATCTATATATATATATATATATATATATATATATATATCTCTCTCTCTATTTCCATCTCTCGATCTCTCTTTTTCTCTCGCTCTCTCAAAAAAAATTATTAGAAGATGTACTAGACCTTTAGAATTTAACAATAAAATTAAACTTTTCGAATGACATTTTCTCCATGATAATGCACAATTCCCCATATAAAGACAGTGGTGTTAGCAAACCAATGCAATGCTGTATATATATACTGTTACAGGACAAAAATCCCTTCTCAATAGCACCTACATTGGTAAAACGAGTACTCATTATCTAAAAGATCAAAGTACTATGCACTCACGTTGTTTCAGAAAACTTGAAATGGGCAAAATAAAATTGATAAATTGAAAATATGCAATCATATTTAACACAACATGCATCAAAGAATATATAAAGCTCAAGCATTCCTATTTTTTTAGTATAAAAATATTAATGTATATATTGTTGTTGTGTTTGAAAAAAGTTGATATTATTCTCATTTGTAACGTTATTTGTTTACACAAAATTTGTTTCATGTGTGCCTATTTTTTCTAAGCATTTTGTTGTTAATAAACAGGTTTTTATAATTGTTCGAAATTTTTGTTAACAATTAACTTTTGCTTTTTTAATAATCAAATGTCCTGAAATATTGAGAAATAAATAAATTAGTGACATCCGTTTTTAAAAAGTTTCCTTCCTGTAAAATGTATTTGCTTAAGTTTAACTCAACGGAAACAAACGAAAACTTTTCTTTTTACAAAAAAGAAATAAAAAACTTTTATTTGAAAAAAAATCAAAAAACATCCTTTGAAACTGAACAACTCGATAAAAAAATATCGTCAATAATATTTGAAGATGTTTTTCCTTTAAGTTTTTTTAATAATGAATATGTTTATTTGGCCATACAGTTACAATAAAATTAATATTAACATTACAATTAAAAACTTAGAATCAATAAATTAGGCTCAGCCCAATGAGTATTCAATATTCTTATAGGACTGCTCTACATAATATTCTTTTCTTTATTTAAAATTTATAAAAAACAATCAATAATAAACAATATAACATAACATTTGTCTATGTATAGAATACACCTAATCTCTAGAACATTAAAAAAATAATCAAAAATAATCAATATAGCACAAATGTTTTTTAGGTTTGTAGTTATACTGTTGTCCCTTCGTTATATTATATAAACACACTTTATATTAAAGATGATATCATTTTTTTAGTTTAATGTAAAGTAACGAAATATATACTTCAACAGCACCAGTAAATGCTACGCATTAAAAGCTGTGTTTGTATATTCATTTTTTTAATTGTATAATTGATGAATATGTTATTAAAGGATAATTTCCACAATCTAAAAAATGTTTTTATTAAAAATAAACAACGTACTTTGTTTATTTTTAATAAAAAACTTTTTTATATTGTAGAAATTATCCTTTACATCTTCAAGAAGCTAGTAATTTAGTTTGTAAAATTTAATATGTCATTACATTAACACTTTTCTTTCATTTGTTTCCAATTAAATTCTCTCTAAATCTTCAAATACAAATTTTGGTTAACCATAAATCTGTTAATAAAATGTCTATTATTTAAGATAATATATACTTTTTGGGGAAAAAGTTTTTAAGGCATTCTACCTTAGAATACCAAGTTCTTTCATTTGTTTTAAATAAACTTTACTCTAGATCTTCAAATAAAAATATTGGTTAACCATGAATTTAAACTTTCTTATAAAATGTATGTTTTAATAAGTAAATACGGATTTCACAAATAAATCATTAGTGACATCAGTATACAGTCGAATATTATGATCTTTATTTTTATAATTTGTGCTTAATGTTATTTATGTCATTATTATTATTATTTTTGTTTTTATTATTAATATGATTATTATTAATATCATAATTATTATCATCCTTACTATTATCATTACCATTGTTATCATAATAATTATTAGCTTTCCCATAATTACCATTATCGTAATCATCATCATTCTTATCATCATAATCATCCTCATTATTATTATTATCATAATTATTATCATCCTCCGTTTATCGCAGGTACGGAATGGCGGGAGACGTGAACGTGCAAGGGGAGGAGGTGAAGAAATTGGATGTGTTGGCCAATGACCTTTTCATCAACATGATGAGGTCCTCCTTCAGCACCTGTCTCCTCGTGTCAGAGGAAAACCAAAACGTCATCGAGGTAAACATTTTTTTGCGGGCATAAATGTGAAGAAAATCTCCAATTGTTGCTCTCAGCTGGTCAGCGTTCACTGTTTTTTTTGCGGGCATAAATGTGAAGAAAATCTCCTATTGTCGCTCTCAGCTGGTCAGCGTTCATTGTTAATATTATAAAAGCAATGCAGATTTATGTTAACTGAGGCTTCATAAACATGTAGTTTGATCAGCGAACTCTGGACGTTTCTGAACAACTGTTATGAACTTCCCTTACATTTTTCCGCAAAATTGTAAACTTATATTCATTTTTTATGATTTTATCATTTTGACACATCGCTTCATAAATGTCCACAATGAATCACGTAGTTTTGAGCTTCATTGGAAGGTCATAGAAAATAATTGTAATTTGAAGGTGTCACCAACTTACATGATACACATTGATACGAATTTTGTTATCTTTCACTACAAGAGAATTATCTTGTATTGATGATACAGGTCATGATCAAAAAGTATTTAGATAAGTCATGACATATACTTGAAACTTTAATATTATTCAAAAAAAGATATAAATTCAAATATAGTGTATGTAGTATGATATAAATGGTTTTTTTTTTCAAATAAAATATTTAGCAATTTTAATTTATGTAAACATTTTTGAAATGCAAATAAAATTTTTGAGGTAATTAAAAAGTTCTTGTCCTCGTTTTAAATAATTAATTTAATTAAATTGTAAAAAACAATTAAATTATAGGAAGTTTAGGTAAATTATAACAAATTTAATTAAATTTTAATATGTTTAATTAAATTATAACATTTAATTAAATTATATGTTTAATTAAATTACAACATATTTAATTAAATTATAATATGTTTAATGAAATTAATTAAATAATAATAACTTACATTTAAATAAACTAAATAATTTTTTAAATAAAACCAAATTAATTTTAGGTGGAAAGCGACAAGCAAGGAAAATACATCGTTTGTTTCGACCCTTTGGATGGATCTTCCAACATTGACTGTCTTGTGTCTATCGGATCCATTTTCTCCATTTACAAGTAAGATTTTTTTTATTTCGTCGTTTATTTTTTTATTTAATTGTTTATTTGTTTAATTGTTTATTTATATTTTGTTTCATCGTTTATTTTTGTTATTTAATTGTTTATTTATTTTTTATTTCGTTGTTTATTTTTTTTATTTAATTGGTTATTTGTTTAATTGTTTATTTATCTAATTGTTTATTTATTTTTTGTTTCATCGTTTATTTTTGTTATTAATTGTTTATTTATTTTTTATTTCGTTGTTTATTTTTTTTATTTAATTGTTTATTTATTTTTTGTTTCATTGTTTATTTTTGTTATTTAATTGTTTATTTATTTTTTATTTCGTCGTTTATTTTTGTTATTTAATTGTTTATTTATTTCTTATTTCGTCGTTTATTTTTTTATTTAGCTATTTGTTTATTTTTTTTTTATTTCATCGTTTATTTTTGTTATTTAATTGTTTATTTATTTTTTATTTCGTTGCTTATTTTTTTTATTTAATTGTTTATTTATTTAATTGTTTATTTATTTTTTGTTTCATCGTTTATTTTTGTTATTTAATTGTTTATTTATTTTTTATTTCATCGTCTATTTTTTTTTATTTAATTGTTTATTTATTTTTTATTTCGTCGTTTATTTTTATTATTTAATTGTTTATTTATTTCTTATTTCGTCGTTTATTTTTTTATTTAGCTATTTGTTTATTTATTTTTTATTTAATCATTTATTTTTGTTATTTAATTGTTTATTTATTTTGTATTTCATGGTTTATTTTTTTTATTTAATTGTTTATTTTTATTTTATTTCGTCGTTTATTTTGTTTATTTGTTTTTTATTTCATCGTTTATTTTTGTTATTTAATTGTTTATTTATTTTTTTATTTCATCATTAATTTATTTTTATTTCATTGTTTATTTTTGTTGTTTAATTGTTTATTTATTTTTATTTCATCTTTTTTTGTGATTTAATTGTTTATTTATTTTTTATTTCATTGTTTATTTTTGTTATTTAATTGTTTATTTATTTTTTTATTTCATCGTTTGTTTTTGTTTAATTATTTATTTGTTCATTTGTTTAATTGTTTGTTTTTGGTTAATTAATTTTTTTTGTTTAATCATTTGTTTATTTGTCTAATTGTTTATTTTTGTTTATTTAATATGTTTTCTTTAATCATTTGTTTATTTGTCTAATTGTTTGTTTTTGGTTAATTAATCTTTTTTGTTTAATCATTTGTTTATTTGTCTAATTGTTTTTTTTTGTTTATTTAATATGTTTTCTTTAATCATTTGTTTATTTTTGTTTAATTAATCTTTTTTGTTTAATCATTTGTTTATATGTCCAGTTGCTTATTTTTGTTTAATTAATCTCTTTTGTTTAATCATTTGTTTATTTGTCTAATTATTTATTTTTTAATTGGTTTATTTTTTTTGGTTTATTTATTATTTACCAAAACAGTTTTTTTGAGTAGGGTAAGTTGTGGAAATGCCTCCACCTATCAAAAAAATTTGAATAGCTTCCTTCAAAGTTTTTAAACTTTGTAAACAGTATATCGTTAAAAGCTACGCACTATTTTTGATAAACTAAAGCTAATGTAAATAATTAAAACCTAATGTATTATAATAATATACATGAGCTTTAAGTCATAGGTGGACAAATTTCGGCAACTTATCCTAATAAAAAATGATTTGCTTGTCTCAATCTTATAACGATGGAACTATTAATATTTTTCAAAATATATAAAAGATAACATTAAAATTTAACCTTATCCAATGTTCCATAGATGGTAATCAGTTTCATTTTGTGGAAACAGAATGATTGTTTATTAGGAATGATTTATCATTGAAAACCCTGGAATATAATCTATAAACTAAAACATTATAAATATCAGAACACAAATTATTTAATTTATTGTGAATGAATCCAAAACAGTTTTCATGAAATTTGAAGTGAAACAAATTGACTAAATGTATTTTTGATCTGAAGTGAAACAAATTAAAAATTTTAATTTGATCTGAATTGAAACAAATTAAAAATTTAATTTTGATCTAAAGTGAAAGAAACTAAAAATTTAATTTTGATCTAAAGTGAACAACTACAGCTTCTTTCCACCACTCTGGTTAAATTGAACTCTCCACCTAGTATATCACCCATGAGACCACCTGGAATATAAATGACGCTAAATTAAAAACTTAATTTTGATCTGAAATGAAAAAATCTAAAAATAATAATTTGAAGAAAAAAAAGAGTCAACAATTTTTTCCCCCCAGAAAAATCTCCTCCGGTGAACCAGGACTGACGGACGCCCTGCAGCCGGGCCGCAGCCTGATTGCCGCCGGATACGCGCTGTACGGCTCTGCCACCATGATGGTTCTCTCCACCGGACAAGGCGTCAATGGGTTCATGCTCGACCCGGTGAGTAAAAGCGTTTCTATTGCAATCCAAGCGATGAACTGGTAGTGCGAATCGTAAGCAAAGTGAAGATATTCATTATTGTACATCATTTTTTTCATTTGTCAGTGAAAGTTGTTGATGGCAGATTTAAAGTTATGTAAACTTATTAACCCTCTACCGCCGTGTGTCACTCACAGGGCACAAAACATATAACACAAAATATAGTTAAAACAATGGTAAAATGAAAAAATAAAGACCAGCCATTCAAAAACCAGAAAGTTCTTTAGATAGTTTTAGTAATCGCTAAATAGAAAAAATCTTAACGTTATATCTGATTGGAAAGTTTAAATTGTTTTGTCAGAGCATTGGCGAGTTCGTGTTGACGGACCCAAGCATGACTGTGAAGGAGAAGGGGAAAATCTACAGCCTCAACGAGGGATACGCCAACCTGTGGGACGCCGCGGTCAGCGAGTACGTCAAGGGGAAAAAGGTGAGACGCTCTCTGATTGGTGGATATGTTTCTATTTAGTTTGCTCTGATTGGCAGAGAAAGTTTCTTATTATTATTGATTATACCCAGCTAGGGAGTCTGTGTGTTGTTTTCCGTTTATCTGTTGGTCGAAATTCAATGAGTTTTCTTCATGAAATTAAGTTTCCACTAAGTATGGATCAGGTTTTGATATTTCGATGGTTATGTTGTTAATGCATTTGCAAGGGTTTAAATTGTGAGGAAATGATTAAATAACTTCAATTTTTTAAAATTTTAGGCTAAAAAAGCCGGAGCTCGTTATATTGGATCGATGGTGGCCGATGTACATCGTACGTTGAAATACGGAGGAATCTTCATGTACCCTGCCACAGCTGATGCCCCAAAGGGAAAGGTGAGTCCAACTAGTTGGAAAAAACAAAAACATAAATTCATTAAATAAGTTGTGAAGTTTTCTTTTTTCTATTCCAAGAGTATTATTTGTATAATATTGCCAACTTATCTGTGATATAATAAGTTACACATTAAATTTATTTAATTTATGCTAAATGATTCAAGTGTTTTTTATATAACAATTTTTGTTGTTTTTATATTTGCTTTTTATCAAAATTTGTTGTTTGCAGTTACGTTTGTTATATGAATGCATTCCAATGGCCTATATCATAGAACAAGCTGGTGGAAAAGCAACTACTGGAAAAATACCCATTCTTGGTAAATATTATTGTTGAAAAATAATGTTTTTATTCGTTGATTAGTTTATTTGTTTTAATGTTTCAATATAATTTATCAGTGTTTCGCTTGATAGAAAGACATGCACATGTATGTTCAATGTCAAAGTTATACTTTTTACTTATTTTCTACTCTAAGCTTTTCAATATCGTCAACATATAAGCATACTCAGGAGTTGGAGCTACAAAACATAAAAATCAATAAAACCTACAAGAAAAATATAAAGTTACAGATAATTTTAACTAAATATCCAATTTTATTTGTTTTGAAAATGTTCAAACTCATTTATTCTATCCGAAAGAATGTCTTACCGTCTCGCTAGCTCAAGGTAAGTTACAATGACTCTCGATCTCACTGTTGTTCTCCATTTCATTTAGGTTTTCCATATTTTTAAGACTGCAACTTTAATATTATTCCGTGACATTCTAGTCCTTCTGACGACTGGTTTATTTCTTTGGAAATCTTTCAACGTCAATTCTAGTCATATGACCAAACCTACGCCGACTCTACTACTTACTTCCCATGAGTTGTTGACTATTACCAAAAATTATTGGAAACACAACTGGTAACATAGATACCAACCATAATCGTGATATCGACCTAACTTTTCTTCATCTCTGATCAACTATGTTGATCATTGATCAACTATTTTAACATTGATCGAACGACAAGAAAGTTAATCCCGTATCAAGAAAAGATGGGTCAAGAACGTTTTGTGTAATAGAGATCTCGATGTGAAAAACCTTTAGTAGAGTCGGCGTTGGCAAAACCAACGCAGTTGACCGTTCTCTGCAAAATCAAGTATGTTTTCTATTAAAGCACTCGTCTGATTACAACAAAACTGAAATTATTGTTTTGTTTTATGGTTATTTATAACATAATTTACTGGTCTCACAATAATAGTATAAATGATATATTTATTCTGCTTTGTACATGGCGATAACTCAGTATTAGATACAGTTGACTTTGTGTTCCAGTGAAATTACATTTTCTCATTGCATTATTGTCCTCTTCCAAAAAACAAACTTTTTTCAAGTTTTACTGTTTATTCTGATGCTAATTCTGTCATCTTCCATACTTATTAACATATCTTCCGGTTTTTTTTTATAAATCCATATTCATTTATTTTACTATAAATTTGTCATTCCACATTGTTAACAAAATGTATATACCTTCAGTCTCCCCAATCAAAACCAGATCATCTACATATCCAAGAATTACTCATTTAGATTTGTCATAACCATGATTTACATCTGTTACTTTGACCCAAGCTCTGCAGATAAGCTATACAAACTTGTTGTAGTTCTTATAAGTTTAGGTTTTATCTTAAATTTCTAAAAAAAGAGTTTGTAATTAAATGTTTCAGGGTATTCTCTATGATTAATATAGTTTCTTATTTCATTTATAGTTATTCTGGTAAGTTATTTTCAATTTAAAAACAATGTTTGCAGCCGATCATCTCGATCTGGAACGATATTGCCATGGAGCGATTTTATTCTCTACCTTACTATGCAGTCTTTTTTATAACATACTTATGCATGTTTTGGCAATATGTAGAATCAAAGCTATTCCTCTATATTTTTTATTTTTTTTAAATTCTAGTTTGGTGTTGAATGTTTAATTATTTTTTCTTTCATTATACCATTTTAAAAAATTCACGGTTATATTTATATCAAATTTATTTTGCAAAAAAATCTTTAAACTCTCTTATTGTGAATACAAATTTTTTTTACAGATGTGGTTCCAACTGACATTCATCAACGATGCCCAATTTTCCTTGGCTCATCTGGAGATGTTGATGAAATTTTAAGTCTGTACAAGAAGCATGGAATTTAAATCTTTGTTATTTCAACACTTCGGACTTGTCCAGTAAATTCTATTTTGTATTGTTAAGATCTCACTTATCACTGATGTTATAGAGTTGAATACATTTTTATCAATATTTTTGTATGAAATGAAAGATCAAATTTTCCTAAGGATTGGTGGTTTACCTATTTTTGATTAAAAAACTGTTATCAACTATATTTTATTACCCTATTAATAGTTTTTAAATAAAAGTATGTTTGACAAGAAGAAATGTTCAATCTGTATCATTTTTGTATGACTTACAAAGACGAATCTCTACAGCCGACACAGTAAAGAAATACTATCACCTTATAAAATAAGACGGCTAAGACATTACCTAACACCTAAAACAAGAGTTCATCTCTACATATAGACTTTTGTTATTCTTTGCTTTACAATCTTGCATTATACCAAATCAACAGATTACATATTTAATAAACATAAACGTCACCCCTATACTATACCAACTTCACTGGCTTCCCGTTAAAGAAAGAATACAATATAAAATAGCTCTCTTAACATTTAAATGTCTCAAAGGACTAGCTCTAAATAATATTTGCCCCATGATACATACGTACAATCCAACCAAAAATGTAAGGTCAATTAACTCAATCAAAAATCAATACATGTAAATTAGGAGAGAGGTCCTTTGCTTTTGCTGCCCCTGTAATCTGGAACTCCCTTCCTCAGAGCTTAAGATTTCCAGAGCAATAATTATTGATTTTCAAATCAAAGCTCAAAACTCCTCTCTTACTAGATATTTGTGTAGTCTGGTTCCCTTTTAAGAACGATGTCAGCTTAATTGAGGAAAATAAGAGGCGGTAGCTTCATTAGAATTTATTTTGTGTAGTTTGCTTTCCTTTTATGGACAATGACAGTTTTAACTGTGGGAAAGGAGAAGATACTGACTTCAATGGAATTTATTACATGTAGTTTTCTTTCCTCTTATGGACAATGGCGACGTCACGATTCATTTATGAATGCAGAATGTGTGATTTTAATATAATTTTATGTAATTGGTACGGTACACATGTGCTAGTGCGTGAATTGTATGTTGTATAATTTTATGTATGTTTCATTGTTACGGTTGACTTTTCGACCTGTACTTATGATTATATGCTGGTGTATTTGTTGTTTATTTTTTGGTTTGTATTTGTACATGTTTTTTTTTACTTTTAATTTGTTTTTCTTGTAAGGCACGATAGATAGTAGCCAAGGCATTGCCTAAAGCTACTTTAGAGCGTGGAATAAAAAAACTTATTATTATAGCTTAGAAATGTAATGTAATTTTGCAAGGGCTTTTATTGTATTATTGTATATACATGTATTATTGTAGAATACATAAACGATCTTTGCCAAGTTGAGAATGCATTAACAATAAATTATCTGTTTTGTGTTCTATTATATGTGGATGATAAAAGTTATCACAACATTAAAACAGCTTTAATTTGAACTGCTGAAAACTTTTCAGTGGTGCCAAATATTTTGAGAACCATCTCTTGCGAATGAAATATATAAATAAACGGGGCATAGCATGTGGGTATTCAGCACCTTCAAGCTATTAATATTGAATCTCAACCAAACAAAATTTAAAAAGGTAAAAACAATGTTAATTAAAGCCAATACTTTCAAAAAGTCATTTTTTTATATAGATTACTGTAATTTTTTTATGAAATAAACATTATTATTATTAAATCGGGATGTCCCCATTTGAAATCCTCACCAGAGGAGGCCTGACCAAACTAAACCATGCTCTCTCTCATCATAGTGGGCTGTATAGTCCGTTAAAATGTAACCAACAATTCGCATACAGTTGCATGAGACGCACTGATGGAACATGATCAATCCCTGAATGTAAGAGTCAGCCCACTCAGAACAAATAAATCCCCACACCTACACAAAATAGATCCACACTCACCCAACACCAAACTGTCCGCTGTGCCAACAGGTCATACACAACATAACTCCCCTATTCACGTGCCCCTGTGGGCGGACCGACCTGGCCCCGGAGGCCCTCTGGACAGACCCGGTGAGCGCGTCGGGTCTGCTGGTGTGGGGGCTCCATCCTCAATGTAGAGCAGTGTTTCCCAACAGGTGGTTCCTGTGACCATCTATTATGGATCCTGGCCTAAAGACGTCTTTTTTATAATCACAAGGTATAAAAACGTTTTAAATTATGTAAATGTGTTACTAAGATCGCATACTATGCAAAAATG
>JARUHE010366949.1:0-17489 GCA_031471125.1 Archaeomysis grebnitzkii
TATATATATATATATATATGAATATAATAATAATAATTCTTCAAATTTGTACAGCGCCCTTCAGCTTTACAACTCTCATATAACCTTTCTCATCCCAGACATAAACGACACCAGGTTGAAGTTCGCAGCATCCCTGGGAGCGTCTGCCACCCTGAATGTCTCTAACCTGGACGTGACAACAGCAGCAAAAACCGTCGTCCAAAAATTGGGCGGAGGTCCCAACTCCATCATTGAATGTTGCGGTGCAGACATGTCTTACAAAATGGCGGTCGCTGTAAATATTTTTTATTGCTAAGTTTTAGTCTACAGTAAAAATCCTGAAACGTAGACCGAAATGTTTCTGGGTTATAGGAAGAATCTCCGTTTCAGGCATACCGATTTAACACCGTACCCCTGCCTTTGTGTCATATTTTCTTTGTATACATAGAAATGATGTGAATGTTTTAGGATTTCTCCCTTTCGTGATTCTACGTTTCAGGAACTGTATACACTTTATTATTCTAAGTTTCAGGAGTTTTACTGTACTCAATTCATGTTTGAAGGACTCATTGATGAACAAACAGGCGTTTATTTTTTGATTTTATATTTGCATATCTATTTGCCATCACCTTTTAAAAAAATAACTTCAATCCCAGCTTAAATTTGTAAACTAATAGTTTTTTAGTTCTTCTATAGCCTACATCTAGGAATTCTCTAATTTAAAAAACAAACAACAAACTTTCCTTCATTGTAGAAATAATATCGTAGGCGAATATAGCGTCCATATTAACTGTGAAGAAGTATGAACATTTAATAAATATTATTTTCAATATTAACTTTAATATATTTTAGTCCGTATGGCAATAAGTATGCATCCCTACAGGGTTTTAAATAAAGGACATTACGAAATGTTTTTCTCACAGGCAGGTCACCCTAGAAGTATAATCGTAACAGTGGGTCGTGGGAACCAAGAAGTCCTTTTAAACATGGCCGACCTCATCGTTAAGGAGATGGAGATCAGAGGAATCTTCCGATATGCCAACTGGTGGGTGGAAGACAAACCAAATTTCATTTCTTCTTCTTTTATTCAGAACTTATTGTCGTTACATTAATCTGGGTTCGAAGTCACGTCTTCTATATTTATATTTCATTTACATTTTTATTTTTTATTATATTTTACATCTTAATTGTTTCACTTTTTTTATGTTTGTACTTTATGCAATTTTTCATTCCTTGTGTTTTGTCAAAATATATAAATTTATTTCGTATGTGAAAATAGATCAAATATATTTTATATGTCAAAATAAATAAATATACTTTTTATGGCAAATAATACTAAATATTTTTTTAATTCTCTAAAAGTTATACTTCGTACATAACTAATTACCCAATCATAAGATAATACATCATAGAGTATGTACACCGAAAATACTTAATTAACTTTTATGTCTAAGATAGTCAGAATTGACATAATCAAATTGACTAACCTTTGTTAGTAGTGCACAGTGTTCGCTCTTCAAACCACATAAACAATGGAGCCTTGTTCAACTGTACCAATGGGTACAGAGACATTGTTGCATACAATACATCTTGAACTGTAGCCATATCAGATGTTAAATATTAATATTTATTGTTTATTGACCAAGAAATGCGAGATTAATGTGTATAATTTAGTCTATTTAATTTTTATTTCATTCTAGTTACCCAACAGCAATCAAGATGGTGAGTTCAGGGCAAATAGACCTGAAGCCTTTAATAACGGACAGGTTCAGCTTTGACGAGGTTGAACAGGCATTCAAAACAGCTAGAGATGGCAATGCCATTAAAGTCATGATCAGTGTTAATTGAAATAAAATTATATACGATTAAATATATATATTAAAAGTATTTTTATTTCTATAAAATATGAATGATAGCTTAGACAGAAACATTTATTAATCTTATCAGAAGCCTATAAATATTTTGTATCGAATCGTATACAATTTTTGTAGAAAGTCGTACAAAATTGTATTAAAACTTGTGTAATATTCAATAAGTTTATGTTTGCTGGGAGTGGCCAGACCTTAGTGGACTTGAACTGATTTAACTTAAAATTGCATTTGTACAAATCCCAAAATAAATGGGTCTAAGATCCACACCAAATTATTTCGGAATTTAACTCCTCTTAACAGACAACAAAATTCAGAAAATTATCTCGTTAATGCCAATGAAAGTAACATTGAAATTGAATACGAGCTCAGTACGATTATATAAGATCTTACATGTAATTATCGTGTACGATCTCGTGTACGATCTTGCATATAATTATCGTGTACGATCTTACATATAATTATCGTGTACGATCTTACATATGATTATCGTGTACGATCTTACATACAATTATCGTGTACCGCATCAATTTGCACGACTCTTGCATAAACTTGCACGACTCTTGCATAAACTTGCACGAAACCTGCATTACATGTTTGTAAGGAAGTCATCATTTTTTAGATTCTATGAAATGACACGAATCAATAAAAATAATTTGATGTTCTCAAGAACAACCCAAACCAATGAACGATACTCCAAGTCTTAAAAGAGATTCACATTTGTTTAATTTTATATTTGCATAATTCTAAAGCAGCTACTACGTGGATTAACAATAGCACAAGCTAGGTAAGCTCTATGTTTTTTGAATGTAAGTTATCTCACTTGTGCTATTGCCGATCCATGCATTACTTAACAATATAATAGGAACTCGATCATAATAATGTGAACTTGCACCCATAGCTTGGTCCACTGGGAGCAAATAAAAATAATTAAAAAATCATAATAATGTCATGTGTTTCGTAAAGAAATATAATAAAAAGTATTTTATAGATAACAAAAAAAGTTGAATAAAACTTTTCACAGTAAAATGTTGTTAGAATGAAAATATTGTTATCAGAATTTACACAAAATTTGTAAAAGTATTTTTCATGAAGAAAAATAATTGAGTAAACAAAGTGACTCATATGACGGATCTGAATTAGTTATGACGTCACCAACAATACAGTCAACAAATTATTTCTGATTATTCCATTCAAAGATAAAATCCGCGAAATAATTCTATTTATAACTAAATAAGTTTATTGTAATTTTTTAAATGATGTACATAAATAAAAAATATTAATAATTGATGTTATGTTGATGCTATTTATGAAAATGTTGGACCCTTACCTTAGTAAAAAAATTATTCAAAGTTACCCAACATGTTATGTATTGCACATGCAAATATTCCATTTAAATTGGTAATCTATGCAGGACTATAATTGAACTGACAATAGCACAAGTGAGGTAACCCACATTGTTATAATATAAGGGATACCTCACTTGTGCTATTGTCGATCCATTATTTTATAGTAATGATTATTTATCATAATATATACAAAAAAATAGTAAGACGATCGTTTACATTCATTTTGATTGCTTTCGTATTTGATTCATATTAACATAACTATTTTCAACATTCGTTTCTTCATCATAAAGTTTCATATCAACGTAACCATTTTCGATCATTTTTTCTAAATCGATTTCACTCAAACTAACTTTTTTTGCCGCAATCTTGTCTCTTTCCTTCAACTCCAAAGTTTCTTTGTCGAAGCCACAGGCTCCTTCCGGTTCATGTTGAATGGCTCTGTAGGTGGGCTCTGGAATCTGTGGAAGGCATCCCTCCTGTGAGGCCAACTTCTTGCGGAGGTTTTCCATCGCAGACCCACCGAGTTCTTCATAGATGACGTCATCAGATGATCGGTAGTGGACAATCCTATTTTCGGATTTCTGAAAAAAAAACATTTTAAAAATATTTAGAAGTCAAGATCTACAAATAACATTTTGATCCTTTATTTTGTAAAGAAGTAGTCTTAACAAATTTTATTTCTGAAAATACATTTAGATCATATAAGGAAAATATAAGACCATATATATAATTATATGGTGTGAAGAAGAGTGTATTGTTAATTGGGATACCAAAGTCAAAGAAGAAATGCATTACGTTAATTATAATACAATATGCTCAGACGCCCGCGTATAATATGTAATTGTTTACTTTGAAGCTTTTTTGGAAATTTCCAAAAATTATACAAAGTTCGTAGAATCTTTTGTTAAATTATCTCTAGCCAGCTTATTGTTGTAACCAAATCATTTTCAGTATCTACATAAAAGTTATAAAACAAATTAATAAAAAGTTGTTTATTTGGTAAAAAGAAAAATAGCACAGATAAACATTGAAGTGAAAAAACAACATTACAAAGGTTTACCTTAAAACGCGAGGTTTCGTTCAGCTTTCCAAAAAAGTTTTTCTTATTTCTAAAACCGAAAATACAGATCAGACAAATCACAATAAAAAGAAGAAGAAATAGGACAACGAATATGAGCATCTGAAGATCCATTTGGGACTCCTCAGACTCAGCGCCTTCATTCCTCATCGGGAGGCAGTTGAAGGTGATTTCGGCGCCTCCCTCCACACTGAAGAGGACGTAGTCGAGCGAATACCAGCGCCACCAGTAGTCGGTCCGGAGGTATTTTTTAGTGCCAAGAAAAGTGGCGCGAATATTGCGGTAGTCAGGGGCTAGAGATCTTTTTTCGCGGTCGGTTTTATAATCTACCTTAACGAAGAATCCTTTTGGAGCTTTCAGGTCAGTCGCTTTTATTTCGATTCCTTTTGAGGTGAAATAAGTCAGTCTCGACATCCGTACTTGGATGACTAATTTTTTAAAGTCTTGTCCGGGTTTGATCCAAAGCGACCCTTCGGCTTTGGTGGTTTTGTAGGTGAACGTTTTGTCTGCAGAGCTCACGAAGGTGGTATGCATCACGCAATGGATATCGGCAAAGATTTTCACAATGTAATCTTTTTTGAGGAACTCTTTTATTTGGGAATCGTTCCCAGTCGTTGCATTTTCACCGGATTTATTTTTATTGACATTGCATTTTGCAAAAGAGAAACAAATTACTAAAATTAAAATATTTATATTTCCTTTCCCCCTCATTTTTCTATGAAAACAACTTTGTTTACATGTAAAGATGGTTTTTATTTCAGACAAACCTACTTGATAGTTAATTTTAAACATAGAAATTACCTTAAAAATTTATAAAAATCTTTTCAACATTAGAATGAACACTTGCAAGAACTTTTTATCATTACATTGGAATTTCCTTAATCTTTTCAACATTAGAGTAAATATTTGTAAGAAATTTTTAACATTAGGTTGATCATTTGCAAGAAATTTATAATATTAAATTTTGATAAATAATAAATATTAACATACATGTATAACAAAAACTACATGCAAGATATAAAAAAACTGTATGCAAGATATGTAAATTATGAAAATTAACTTTCTTGAAAAAAATATCCTTTTAGAGTGTCACTTTGCACACTTGAAGAAGTTTCAGAATGATGTCAATACACAAAAATTAAAGGATGCTTACAATTACCTACAGGATATTCACAAAGGATTACTCATTAAGTTTTACCCTACACATATGAACATCAAAATAAATGTGTTCGTGTGTTTGTACAGATTCTAATTTTATTTTTTTACTTGAATGTTTTCAACAAACAAAAACATTCCAAAATTGAAGAAGCTGATATAATGTTGACTTATGTATCATTTATAAATGGAATGGGAATATAATTTTTTTAGGAAATTAAATTCCTTTTGGAACTTACTACATTTGTCTTTAGAGATTCAATCTTCCTAATATTTAAACCAAGTTTTTCTCTCATCAATTTTAATAACTTCCCTAATATGATATTAGGAAAATAAACATTTTCCATACTTTTATTTTATTTCAGACTTTTAAGTCAAAATATGTGTTTTAGAAACAATTAAACCTCAATTAGGTACTATGCGCTAGCATCATCGGGCATCTACAAAGAGAATTAAAAATAACAGAACTTAAAATCAAAATGATTTTTGCAACCTACGCAATTTACATTTCCCGAGAAAAGACACTTTCATTAACATATTTGACCTTACAAGTATTGTCATTTTATTGTGTTATTAAAACGACCCCCATGTTCACTGATTTAGAATTACTTAAAAACTAACCATTGCATTACTCTAGATCTAATTTCATGTTGCTATAAAATTTATCCGATTAATTCTACAGTTTTATATAAATTAAAAAGTTTAATTTTAGGAATTATGTAATTAGCAATATCCTGTTAACAATCTTTTCTCAACAAAGTTAGTTCGGTTCATCTACTCATATCCTTTCAGTATTTAGGGATACGAATTTATAGTTTAACTGTGCAATGTTTTGTGGATTATTATTTTAAAGGACAAAAAATAATGGAAATATAACAAATTGTAGTGTTAACGAATTTAAAAATATAAATATTATAAGAACAGCGTTAATATTTAATAGCAACAATATATAAGTTTATTAAAAATGTTTTCATTTAATAATAAATTATTATTATTGTTATTTTTCACAAAGGTTTTATCTTCAAAATTTTATAACATTTCACAAGACTTTCCTCATTTATCAAACCAACGATTAATTGAGCACAGAAACGAAGCCACATTTCCAATCAACAAACACACGTCACACGTCACACGTGTCAAACGATTCACAAATGACATTGAGTTAAGCAATCATTTAAGATCTTTCGGATGCTCTGTCGTAAAGGAGAGAAGTGTTGGAGAAAACATGAAAAGAGTGAAAACGACAAGAAACGCAAAAAGTTCCATATGGTTGAGGCCAGAAGCAAGTTTTCGAAAATTGATGATCCAGGTAGGAGTGAAGAATAAGATGTACCACAGTCCTTTCGAGATCGTCGAGGAAGGCTTGGAGTACACGATGTTCCATTTAAAAAAGTTCCAAAATAGTTTTATTAAAATAAATTTTCAAACTTTCCAAAACCGAACGGCTTTTAGCAGAAGCTACTTTTCTCTAAAGTCAGCCATCGACGACACCGAGCTCACAACCACGACTGACTATTCAACCGCGATGTACAACTACGACTGCCTGGTTGTGTCATTGTATGGCGAGGCAACATTTATTTTCGGGTGCAGTCCTGAAAACATCCTCTCGAATTACACTGAAAATGGCACCAGCACAATAGAAACCTCAGAATTTGCAGGGTTCGGTGTAAATAAAAATGAGATTATGATCGTTATTCTCATTATACTGATTGCATTAACCATAGTCTTGGTAATTTTGATAAAAAAACGTTACAGCAGAAAAGTCGAAGTGATACAAAAGAGAATATCGGTGTTAAAGCAAGAGGTAATAACTTTTTATACATGCCAAAGTTATATTTTAAAATTAATGAGCACACTTGTTATTTTTGGTTTATTGTCCAAATGTGTTGATTACCTACAACAGTAAAACTCCTGGAACGTAGACTAATCAAATTTAGAAAGTTCCTGAAACATAGAATCATGAAACGGATAAATCCTAAAACATCCACATCATTTCTATGTATACAAAGAAAACGTGACTCAAAGGCAGGTGTAGCGGTTTTTTATCGTTATGCCTGAAACGGAGATTTTTCCTATAACGTAGAAACATTTCGATATACGTTTCAGGAGTTTTATTGTAGTATACTCAGGACTTATTTAAATAACGATCACTCTCAGCATCGTATGTATGCTAACTGTATCTATTGTGAAATTTGCAATAACATGCTGGCAATCTTTCTTTTGTGAATCTCAATAAGTTAACCATATCATTCTAGCCAAATTTTATTTTCAGGAAGCCAACAAAAAAGATTCCTACAAAGTATCTGCAGATGAAGACACTTATGAAGAGCTTACCCAACCAAACTCGAGTTTCTTGAAGATCATTGCAACCACATCAGAAGAGTCGATTCCTCCTAATCCACCAGAGCCAACTTACAGGTACATAAAAGTAAAACCAAAAGAAAAAAGAAAATCGATCGAGCAACTGGTGGCGCTGGAAGAGGGATGCCAAGTTCCAGAAGAACAATTTGGTGATACAGAAACAGTAAAAATAACTGAAAATGGATATGTTGACATGAACAAATCCGTTTTGTTTGTAAATAAAAAATAATGTTGGTTTTCTATTATAATTATATTCACTGGTGACGTTAGTGTTTTCTTTTTTCTTTTCGTTGAGAAGTTGTCACAAACCAATATGACCTTCAAATTAATTAAATTTTAGTGTAGTACATCGTTAACAGTCAACTTTAATACCTTTATTTCATCCTTAGATAATTGTGTCCTTATTAGTAAACGAATATTTAATATAAATTGGATCTAAAATAACATATTGTTGCAAAATAACATACTTTCTATATTTCTGTTAACCTTTATATTAATACTAAAGTTTTTACATTATGAAATCTAATTTATTTTATAAAGTATAAACAATTAAAAATCATATCATTTACAATTTGTTTAATAACCGATGCATAAATGTAGTATTTGAAAGATGCTAGAAGTATTTTCAAATGCATTACATCGGCACGAACAGCTAGGATTCAATGTTGTACTCACTTTTGCCTTTTTTGGAAAAATATTAAAGTTAAAGTCATAGAACTTTGTTCTAGTATAAGCCTCTAGTGGGTTTGTTAGGATTACTCTTTCATACAAAAGTTTGTATAGATCAGGTAATCTTTTTTTATTTTGTTCTAATATAGAACAGGCCACCCTTTTGATTATGCTATAATCTAGAACAAGTCACCTCTTTTGATTTTTATCTAATATATAACAGGTGTAATTTCTTTTAATTTTGTTGTAATGCAAAGTTATAGGTCACCCACCACTTTTGATCTTATATAGAACAATTCACATCGTTTGATGCTGTTAGGAATAACTTGTCATATAAAGTTTGAAGCAATAAATTAAAACCTTGAGTAAAAATGGTGCCAACTTATGGAAATTCTCTTGAAAAATATTACCTTATGCATATAAGCTATTATTGCATACTGTTATTATTATTGAACAATTTTATTTTTGACGAGCATGTATAGCGAAGTTTGACATATGAATATAATTTCTGATATCATCGTCTTTGGCCGTGCCGTTAGACAAATACATTCAAATTTTATTTTATATTGGGTTGAACATTCTTTTCAACATGTTAATTGATGTTTCTATTTGTATTTGTTACTTTTTATTTGTAATATAAACTTATGTTTATTTCCATATTTTGGTGTACACATCAATTGATTATAAATGAAACTTAAATGAACATTTTAAGTCGTATTTTTGATTGAATTATATTTTCTCACTTGTTTGCCAACGGTTTGTTTTTTAACACTTTGGTTTAATTTGTGCACCAATTGATTAGAAATAAAGTGTAAAGGTAAAGCTTTTACATTTTCTATCTGAATTGTTTTGGTTCATGGATCATAAATGTATGTAGCGCATATACACAGCCGAAACATGACACTTCTTTCAAATAGAGGCGAGCTTAGCTTCTATGGATTACAGGCAGACTAATTCCCCAAATAACAGTTCTAAACAATCATCTTCAGGCACAAGTGCTCCATTAATCTGATCACAATGACTAAACCTCAATTTATCGGTACTAATCACATTTTCCAACCTCTAGTTAGAACTTTCAAACTTATACAATTGAAAGTATCTTAAATTAACTGTTGGGACATATTTGCACAGCCTAGAGCTACCGAGGCAACCATGCTGTAGATGTAAATTAAAATTTCAAGAAGGCTTTTTTAACATGAAGTTTTTGAATTTTGTACTACTTTCAGCATCATTGAATTATGGAACTAATATCTTCTTGTGTTCACCCTCTGAACGCTACAATATTGTGGTTACCAATCATAGACAAGTACACTGGTTATAAACAAACTAGGACACCACAACAAAGGATAATACGGCACTAGTTATAATCACGTAGTACACCACAGCAAGGGCTATTGTGGCAATATTTTTTCATCATTATAGAATACTATTCAGCACATTAGCTACGGAGGCAAAGAGCGCTGTTCTATGTAGGTAACAATTTGGTGGTGTTGGGGATGATTATTTCGTTCAATAAATTCAACTCAATCAAAAAGTTAATTAAGTTATCAATGGGACGTTCAGTTCCCAGCAGTGCTTTCATAGTTCGAGGTAAACCGTATTTTTCTGTTTGTCTTTGATAAAGATAGCATTTTAATAAGATATGTTTAACTGTTAGTAGGGTGTTACAACACATGAGACCAGGGAGTCTCCATTTCTTATGAGATAACTGTTATATTGGTATGTCAGATTCTAGGTCTCGTTACTATTAAGTCCTTCTTTCGTTCCAGATGTGGAGACCATCATGGCAAATGGTTCGATATATTTCAGCTTAGTGTCCAATTCATTCCAGGATGTTTGCCATTTTGTATGTACTTACTCTTTGAGATTTGATTGATTATATAAATAAATGGGCCAATGCCCACTTACTCCTCGAGAGAACAGTAGATGTCAGTGTAAGGTATAGCAGATGTGTATACATCAGGTATATTATATGCTAGCTTAGCTTGAGAATCCATAATTGCAGTGCCACGCACCCCTACATGACTAGGTACTTTCCAAAAAAATGATTTATTTGATGTTGCATGCGATACATATACTGTTGGATCGATTTTACAATTGGGTTGGAGGATTTGTACTTATTCAATCCAGTACCTTGCATGCAAATGTAACGAGGTTCATCTTCCATAGTGCAAAGCTCACTCCAAATTTTTTGATTAGAACAGCATTTATTTCTGAATTTTCCTGTAATATTCCAGAGGAGCATACTCCTATTGGTTTTGGTACAGTATCATTGTTGGAATATACAATATCACTTGTTGGATCCATTACATCAAGTGTGAAGTATTGTTAATTATTTTGGAATCTGTATATATATTTTAGATATAGTTCTTCTCTATATAGAGCTAAGGGAAATCGATTCGTATCAACGAGTTGAACTATTGTGACAATAACACATGCCTTACCATTCAAAAGGGAGGCATGAATAAGTAATCATAAACTTTAAATTTATAATAAATTGTCATTGCCAATATTGAGTTTGGTCATTTATATCCATTTAAGGGTTAGCGTTTTAATTTCAACTGAACAATAACGATTATATTTTTCATATGGAGACCATTATGAAAACAATTCCTCATGAATAAGCTTTGATCATTTAAAGCAATTATTATTTTGGCAATTGTGTAAGGTAGTAAAACGATATTTATTTCTAAGTATAAAATTTATATTTTTCTTAAATACACACAAGCAAAGGAATTAAAATTACTCAAAAGTCATGAACTGTGGAATTACCTAAAACAAAACTGAATAACCTCAAAGCTTTTTTCAAATAAATGCTTTTGACAAAAATTAATTTTCATTCAAATTTTTAGGCGACTGTAAGATCATGACTTTCGTTTTCTATACATCATTACCTTTGCTCTAAGTTTTACAAAATAAATCATTACTTTGAATTTTAATCATTGTATAGACTGTACAATACATACATAATCACACCAATCATACTTACATTCGTCCAGCAAACTAACACGTAAATATTTCATATTTAAATACAGACACACTCATACACATGTGAGCAAGTGTCTATACATTCAGACATTTTCATGTATTTTAAATAAAAGCTATTAAAATAGATTAACAAAAACTAAAATACATAATTTTTACATAACTCAAATAGATAGAATGTATCAATTGCCGTAGCAAAAAACGAATGTTTTACATTGAAACATTTTATTTATTTATACAAAAAATATTAAGTCGAGTCGAGCATTGAAATACTGAAAAGCACAACAATATATGCAAGCAAGTGATAGGCCCAAAAAAATGGGTGAAACATTTTCTAGGCCATTTAATGCTTATAAGAAACTGTAATTTATTTTTCGTTATATTTGAATAGAAAGAAGCATTTTTATTTAACTTTTTGACAAATAAATTTTACTCCATCTCATGAAGTTATATTCAATATAAACATTATATTAACTCATGAATTAATTTACAAGATCAAAAATTGTTGCAGCTGAAGTTGTGAGAATTAAACATTGAAACTCTTGTCATGCTGGTAATTACATAAATTATTAAAGGAACAACTAGATATTTTCAATGCAAAAATATTGAAATAATTTTTTCAATTTTCAAATATTTTCCTTTCAAGATTGTGGTCATATATTTTAGAAAGTTGATACCAAATTAAAAAACAAATACACTGCTCCACATTTGGTCTCATTAATTACTACCCATAGCGAAGTGCACAGCTCACCTTTATTTGGGAAATCCGATATTTTAATAAATTTAGAGCGGATTGGCGATGCTCCTTCAAACAGAGGTTATGAACACCTTCAAGTTGAGTTCATTTCAATGGGTGAAACTACACAGGTAAGAATCCTTTAAAGGATAGCAAAACCATGGTGTTAAGACTTTGTAATCGCGTAGTACAAGTATTCGTAATTAAACATCATAGAATATCTATTTTTACCTCAAAATAATCAAAAGATTTATACTATGTTTGAAAAATTGAATAATCAAAAAACTAATTTAAGTTCAATAAATACATTTTTTTAAACAAATATCAAACAGAAGATTATTATTTAAATTCAGTTGTACTTTTTTAAACATTAGTTCAAATTAAATGATTAAATTTAAAAGTATTTTTCATATTTGTTTCACTCAATCATTTAAAAAAATATTCTTTTGCTAACCTTTCAATGCTAAATAAAATATCAATTGTAAATTATTCATGTCTAATAATAATAACAATAAATGCAAAAGAACTTAAAAATTTATAAATATTCAAAGTACATTCAGTCACAAAATTAATCTCGACAAGAAATGCACTCGCAAAAGTTATGCATTTCATTCTAGTGTTTACAAACTTGCAAATTAATCATTGGGAATGAGATAACATTAAAAAATAAACTGCAGATAACAGTCTGCCAATTTATATTTTGAAACCAAAGATCAAGTTGACTACTACTGTCCTTCTACATAAATCAGGCCACAAGGGGCCACAATACTTAGAGGCAACAAACCTATTCCGGATATAATCGGAAAATATGTCGGAGCTCGAGATATGAGTCAATAAACACAAGTTTTCAGCATTATTAAAATTTGTCTCATCAATAAAAAGTTGGTGTTGATTATAAATCAACATTGGTCATTTAATCTTTCTTTGACAAGTTTCACAGACGTCAAACTGAAATCTTAACAAATCAGATGATACAAAAAATAAAGCAAGGCAAAGATTTACATCTCTGCAACAAAAAACAATCGTATATGGCAAATAACATATCGAGTATAGTATTCTAATATGTACAACGGAAGTTTCCAAGCAAACGTAAATTTACGTAAACAGAAATACAACAGTACAAACAAGCACCAAATGCAAGAGGACGTCAAAAATTCTTTTAGAAAAATGTTTTGTAAAAAAAACTGGTCCAACCCTTTTGTGACGAGGTCTTATTTTCTTCGTACTTGAAGAGTTCAGAATGTTCCAATCTATTATTGTGCAAGGTGCAAATAAAGATAAATAAAAATGGTAAATCAATTTTAAAGCCGCATAATATCAAAATAAAAACTAAACATAATTGAATATAAAAATTCAATTTGAAATGATCCCAAACAGATTAAATTACTTCTGGTATTTAATAAAAATAAAAAATAATATACTTTACGATGAAAAAAATTATTACAACATTCAATTCCTTAAAAACAATTAAAGCAAAAATTTTCTTTGTGTAATTTAAAACGAATTACTATCTGGTGTACATGACATGGCATTTTATTGTCGTAGATAACAACTCTGTCTTGACAGACGATCGATCACAGCTTGGATGAAAAAAAACAGCCACGAAAGACACCACCAATTACAGTTGAATCAAAATTAAATACGTTAATTAGTCGTTAATTAAGTGCCACAACGTAACCGAGGAACACCTCCCTTCCATAAACCTCTGAAGTCGCACAACAATCACAGAAAATATCTTGAATATTAATTACAATATTAACAGAGTTCCGTTCGCTACTTCGGCCGAACAGGGTGCTATAGAATACTGGAGTCGTCCATGAGAGGCAAGGCAGCGGCGTCCCCGATGCTGGTCTTCTTTGCCCGGTCGTAGCCCAGGTCCGAGGCAGCTGTGGATTGTCGCCGGCTTTTGCTTGGCGATGGGCCATCGGGTATGAAGGTCGACACCATCAGTGCCACAATGACCATGAAGGCACCAAACACAAATGGTGGGCCCGGTATGAGGTTTGGTACAGGAGCCGTGTGGGTCACATTGGTCTTGTTGTTGACGTGTGCCACCTCGGAGTTCCCTGCGCTCTCCTGGTTCAGGTCCACGTGGAAGAGGTAGAAGATGAAGCCATACACGGCCGGGCCCAGGCCTGAGCAAAGGCCGCGCATGCCAGTCAGAATACCTTGAACAACACCTGCAAGAATGAAGCCATTTTTGGTAGCCAATTTAAAACATTTTTTGGTGAGTAAACTTGCCTGATAATAATTTTAATCTCTTAACACCAGAATAATGATTCTCCTAAGGACTAAAATACATTGAAAATAGTCTTTATTGTATGTTCTACATTCATTCCTCTGATCATGCCAGTATCGACCCATCACATCAATTTATGGATTTGCATTGAATAACTAACATCGTATCACCGAAAAAAGATAATTCAGTAGAAAGAAGTCCATGATCTTGTAAACAACTCTAAGGTGAAAAACAGCTTTTGCCTTTTAGACAAAGATTAGGCTCTCAAGAAATAACCAAGGTTCACATAAGCTGTTAAAAGAAAATGCCACACTTCAAATTTGAGGATGACTAACCTATTAATTTGTGAAAACTCATTTTTTCAGTAGCTGGAAGCAATGAATGATACAAAGAGGATGATGATGATGTCTTGTTTTGCATTAAGTTAACATCAAACTAATAGCATAATTTGACTTTAAACAATGAATGTATGGTAGAAAGTATACCATATTGTTTATTTATTGGTAAATGATACTTAAAAATTGAACAGGATATACTTAAAAAGCACATTCAACAGCATCTGGTGGTCACCCAAGCAAGTATTAATAATATCCAAGGTTGTTTAACAGACAAAGAGGAAGCTTTCACCCATGTGCAACATTATCCTTTAATGGCAACTTCCATGTGGTGGTATGCCACAAACAACATGATTCAAGTTCAACAATGGTATGATTGTTGGGTAAAAATCACTTAGGGCAATTTGCAACATTCAGGCAGGACATACTCAAATAAAGTATCCCATACAGGACTTTGCCCAGTAGTTATTTAGCATTTTAAAGTTAATTAATTAATATTTATTGTAATAAAAAGAGGGAGGATCGAACCTTGTTTATCAGCATCTGTATGGTGGCTGATGTATGCATGAATTGCCGGGTATGTGATGGAAGAGATTGCAGCTAATACCCCGGCAGACCACATCATCCATGTCTGTGAGCCGAATCCGTACCACATTAGTTGTAATAATTCAAACACCAATCCAACCTGGAAACATCAAAGAATCATTACATAAAGTTTTATCAATAGTAATATTACAACTTCCAATGAATCCAAAGTCAACCTAAGGGTTCAGAAGCTTAAACCTAAGAATCCTTACAGTCAGGATCGCATGGATACAATGAAAAAAAACTCTTTACATATATTTTTTAATAACTAGTAATCTACGAACCGAACAGTTCAAATGTTCCGTGATGATTTATTCAGTAACTTTAAAAAATAATCTATCTCCACAAATGTCAATCAAAAATATAAAAAAATAAAAATGAAGAAAACATCATTTAAATAAAAAATCACCTTAAAGATTATCTATATATACTTCATTTCCAATCCATTGATGCATAAATAAAAACAAAATATGAAACAAAATTTCTGTGTCCAAATCAGAAATGTCAATCAAAAATGGTGTTACAAAGTGAGAAAACATTATATATAATCAAAAAATCACCTTGGATACTATCTATGTATACTCCATTTCCAATCCATTGATGCATAAATCAAACCAAAAAAAAAAATGTTAAAAAAATTTCTAATAAAAATACCTAGTAATATATTAAAACCAATAATCAAGCCTAAATGAAAAAATAGTATAGATGATATATTAGCATTCCAGTCATTGTCCAACGCTGACGACGACGATATCAGAATTGCTACGCATATGTAGAGCTATGCTATGCACGCTCAACAAAAATGACAACTTACGATGATAACTTTCTTGTGAGTGAGACGTTTCATGAGAACGCCGAGAAGCGCTGTTTGTGCCACCATTGACAGGATCCCCACCACCGCTATAAACGTTGCCACAGTCTCAGCATTGAAACCCATCACCTGAGAGAAATCGTTAGATTTTGAGTAATATTATTCATATTATTGTGTCACAATTATCATTATTTTAATCACAGTATCGTTGTTACAATAGTTGTAATGTATTATTAGTATGATAATTATTTCATTGTATTATTGTCAGTATTGTAATTAGTATTTTAATTATCAATAGAGCGAACAATTTTCCACAATGTCGTTCTTTTAAAACAACTCACCAGCCGTAGATACACAAAAAAACATGAATATTGTCCCGCTTCTGGTAAATACGAGAGAAAGACCGTCATACTGATTAACAAGATGTTCCGATCTTCACTGACTGCTATTAAAGCCTGTTGAAAAGGTAAGAAATAAGCAATGATATTTCAAATAAAAATAAAACTTACCTTTGCATTTTTGCTCCATTATCAGCTGTGTATATAGAACTTTCCTGCATTCACTTTATTTTCGATATATGGCATTGTTCCCCCGAAATAGGAAAGTATGGATAATGAACAATGGTGATGATGTAGAAGTATTTGTAAATAATTGGGAACAAAATCCACAATTATTAGTTTTAGCTGTTGTGAAAAATGTATTCATATTCTAAATATTCAAACCTTTTATAAACGTTTCAACCAAACTTATACACAAATATTTAGGAGGAACTTCAACTCTCTAATGCATCAGTAAATATTATCATAAGGACTATAATACATAATACCATTCGTTTCCTATAGGAGCTGAATGGTTAATTGGGATTGATTATATTGTATAAAAGCTTTTTTGGATATAATGGGGCATCCATCAACCAGATGTAACAAATGGTTTCAATACAAGACAAGAACCTAGATTACAGATTAATTGAACTTATATAAATAGCGAAATATTTTTAAGTTCATTAAAACCATCATTTTTAGGGGGAAATCTATAGAAACTTGTTTATTTTTAAGCAATATTATTATTCAAAAAAAAATTGTAAATTTATATAAAAAAAACTTAAATATTTACCTTCACCTCTTATAAAAACAGTGAAATGTTTTTTAAGACCCTCCCGAGCGAAAAACCGACCCAAAATTAGATTTTCTGACAAAAAGTTTACACCAATTAAATAGCGCAATTGCTTCTTATAGCCTCATATCTTTTTTAATAAACCTCTTATTTAAATTCTGATTTCGGATTTGGACCTCTCATGATTTATCGCAACATTCTTTATTCTTATGTTCATGTTTCTAAC
>JARUHE010367060.1:0-17488 GCA_031471125.1 Archaeomysis grebnitzkii
ACAAATATATATATATATATATATATATATATATATATATATATATATATACATATGTATATATATTTTTATATATATATAGTATACATTGTGTACATAAGGTAATATATCTACGAGATGAACTAGCACAAAGTGTAAATAAAAACAAAAATAAAATGCCAGAAAAATAAAGTTATACTGTATTGAACGTGTTCCCAATAGTTGCAGGCTGCAAAATACAATTAAATGTAACCAATGAATGCGAATATCTAAACAGTATAAACAAGAAACAATGTGTGCTATATTTAACGGTGGTTGGGCTGGAAGTTTCGATAGAATTTATGTCATTTCAACCCCAACATAGACACACTTCCAAGTCATAATTCCATTTGGCACTGTGCCATCTTTATATTCATACAACAATAATAATATATCGTCTGTGGAGAGTTCCTCCATCAAACAAAAATAGTTTATATAAAAATCTGTGAAATTGTTTAATAAATAAATTAAATTATAAGTTTTGGTTTGATTGTTTTCATCTTAATTTAGTTTGCATTTAGGTAATGTTTAGTTTTACTTTGCGTTGTATTAGCCGTATGATATACATGTAAAATTTGGAAGTAATTATGTAGGCTTCGTTGCAAATCAGTTTTCATTATTGAAGTTCTTGGCGGAACGATTGGTTCCGAAAGTATTCTTTAATCACAATCATACAACCTTTTAGGGAACGACAAGTCTTGGTGTATTGGTATTTTTGGACTCAATTCAATATTAAAAAACATCTAATCAACTGTTGATATTCGACATAAATATTATGAAATATCTAGAACCTTTAGAAAAAAGTTACTTTTAGTTGTATAATTGTTGTTAGTTTTACGGATTTATTGACTTATTTTTTTCAAAAGAAGATTAAATATTTTATTTTTATTTTAGAACACCGATCATTCAAAATAAACGAAATATGTATGCATTAGGAACCGCATATGCTAAAGCATTTGTTTCATAAAGCTTGAGTATATTGAAAAGTCTAGGTTTTGGAGATTTGTAGTTTAAAGCAATTCTTGTTGCTATATCCGATATAAACCCATGGGGTATGATTCTTTACTAGTTAAGACTATGTTTTTTATTATCAATATAAAATTATAAAATATAAAACTATAAAATTAGTACTACATACATTATTGCAATAAACGTACAAGTGTTATCCAGAAAATGGGAAATCACCATCTGATTAAGATAGAACATTATAAAACAAGTTTTAACATTTTTTTTATGAAAACAACAACAGGTCAGTAAGGAAAATAAACAAAATAAGTTTTACATTTACAATTTGGTTTTATGAAGGTTAAGATAAAGCTGCATAAGTCAAGTTTATGAATGATAGATCTTTCATGTACTAGTGTATAGTATGATTAGGTAGCCTAAAAAATACTGTCATGACAAAACATGTTTTGTGAGGATAAATACAAACTAGGAAGTATTTTCTACACTTGATACATTCTCTAACTGTTTATACCTATACGTTTACTGTGTATGCATATAAATATATCTCTATATCACGTGATAACAATTTTGAAGAACATTTGTATATGAGTTACTGGTCAAAGAATTTTTCAAAGAGTTTTTCTAACCATTTAATGAAACGAAACATTGATGTGTTACACTTAGTAGCCGATTAAATAAAAATCCTAACTAAAAACTTGTTATTTAATATCTAAAATTAATGGAAATCTGTGTTCACTTGAGCTAGGCATATGTTATGTTATGTGTATGCTTAATAAAAAAAATAGTTGGCTAAGCCCTACTTAATTTGACGTTGACAGTATGCTGAGGTAAGCCAAGTTAAATCCCAACCACAAGATATCACAGGAGAGCTGTGTGGGATCAATCGCATTTTTGGTCTATATTAGTGCCCTAAATGACACTCTTCACGACAATTGCATTTCAATGGTAGCTTACGCTGACGATATCCTTTTGTATCTTTCTTATATACCATTTAAAAAAGAATAATAATAAAGCATACATGTTAATTTTATAAATAGAACAGCAGTTAGCCAAAGCTTGCATTAACCATATTTCAATTAAGCTCAAATAATCTTTGTGTGCGATTTGCCTGTAATATGAAACTCCCATCACACTTTAATAGCATTTTGTTCAGATAACAAAATTAAGAAAATTAGGAAATTTTTACCCGATCACATACTGAAATTATTAATGCATAATTTTGTTGGTAGTAACAGTAATAGTATTTTGTTAATTTTGCTTCAGAAATAAGTAATTCAACTTCAAAAAGTGCACAATTATGGTGCCGAATTAACCACAATTTACCAAAATATTTCCTATATATCCCCTATGCTTGATCAACTAAATTAACTGCCTGTCAAGAAACATACTATGTTTAAGTAGCCTAATTATTTTAACATACAAACTTCATAGCTTGAGTCGTTCGTATATTAAAAATAAAATTAAAAAATATTTCTCAGCCGGAGCTATTGTATCTCAGAATAACTAAATTATTCATATCCCGAAAACAAAGAACAATTTTTGGAACAGATATTTTTTTCATACGAACTTTAAGTGTACTTAATCCTATCCAGTGCTTAAAACATTTAAAACCATGTCTATTTACTTGGATGTTTCAAAAAATTATTCTTTTAATTAACGTTAATTTTAATCGCATGAGTTGGTGTAGACTGTAGAATGTGATTGATGTTATATTACCCATTTTGATAATAATAATACTAAATAATAAATCATTTTGTTTCTGACAATTTTTTTATATGTTTATTATGTTAACGCTATAACTTTTTTTAATTGGTAATATTATTATCCCGTGAAAAAATTGAAACTAACTTAGCATTAAATAATTTCAAAATAAATTAAAAAATTAACAAGATGAAGAAATAAAAAAAAGTTGTGTAAAATGAGAATTTGAGCATTAACTAAAGATGGAGAGTTGCTGAAGAATGACAGATTTCACCCAAATCAAACCTTACGCTGAAGGATAATGTGAAGATGATTGAGGAAACTACTTCAAAAATATTTCATCCGATTTGCCGACAATGAAAAGATGATTTAAGAAATCTTTTCATGTAACAATTTTGTCTGCTGTAAAGATCTTTATTGTATAATACAATGCAGTATATTTTGACTTGGATCCAGTCCTACTTCTGAGTTTACTCATTGAATTATAAAAATGTTGTTCATACTGAAACAAATTAAAGTTATTTCATATAAGAAACAACTCAAAACTATGTTTACTTGTAATTCAATTTGTATTTTCATTTATATGTGTTTATCATATATAATACAAAATTTCCTGAAGCTAATTTTATTTTTCTTGAAAAAAAATGTAAGTTTTTATGAAAAAACTTTATTAGTCAACAAGCTATTTTGGGTGGGAAATAAATGATCATTCTCGATTTGCAATAATTTTACCAACAAAATGTTTTCAACAACAAAACATAGAAGAAAAGAAAATAGTAAACACCTTTGCAAAACCGCTCCGCCATTTGCAATAACTTTGTGACATGTGCATAGAATATATAAAAGAAGGAATTTGTGAAAAAACATTTAATTTAGGTGAAATAAAAAACATCTTTAATGCTTAATATTATGAGATTTTATCCCTTGTTTATATTATGATCCTCTCTCTGTTTGATCAAACAATGAAAGCAATATTATGTTGACATTGTGGTCAAATAGGTTTTATAATCACGCAATAGATTTAATATTGCCTTCAACCTTTAACAGTTGTATCCTTTGTTAGATAAACCTTGGTTTAGTTTTTTTTAATTATAGTTATACAATCAATTGTTCTGTATTGATTATCTTTTAAACATTAAAAAAGTATTTTTTTAATTTTTAGTTTCGTGTTCTTATTGATTTTTTGCGTTGCTCTTAAATAGATTTTCGAAGATGAAACAAAACTAACAGAGACAGTTTCGTAAACATGCTTTTTTTACGAAAACTATAACTCTATAAGTATAGGTCTAAGCTAAGGATTTAAAAAATCAGGAATACAGTTAATCATCATATTCCTTTGAAACAAATAATTGCATTTAAATAATTCAAACAGTGTAACAGAACATTTTTTGCAAAAGTCTAATTCGATTTTTAAAAAAAAGAACAATTTTAAATCATGTCATAAAATATGTGAATTGTGAACTTTATTCAAACTTTCTTTCTTCCTTCATTTTTTGTTGAACATTTTTATTTGTATTTGTTTATTCAAATTTTGTTTTCTTGATTTAATTATATTTGTTTTATCGTGCATTATATTTGTGCCTGAGAAGTTTGTCTTATTTCCAAAGGTTTACTATAACTGTAATGTATACCAGAAGTAAAAATTGCTCCCAAATTGTTCCATATAATGCAGGGTTTACATAAATTAACTGCGTATTTCGATTAAATTGAAAACTTTTATGTAAATTTCGTATTGGATTATTTTAATCATTTTCTAATCGTGCTCTGCACAAGTTTCAGTGTTCTAAGTGTTGGATGGGTTGGACATGAAGAGCTATACCTTGAACTCCGCGTTCTCCAGATTTAACTCCCCTGGATATTTTTACATAGGGCTTTATGAAAACAAGAGTGCATCAATAAAAAAGCAGCAATTTAACTAAACTCAAAGAACGCATATATTGGACATAACACCACAATTTCCTCACAACGTTTTTCGCAATGCTAAAGATTGCTTTGAAATGTGCAGAGATGCAGACATAAAATATGTCGAGCCATTTAAATGAAGTTTGTCTTTCTGTGTTGTTGATTAAATTTTGTTTCAACTATTATTAAGAAGGAGTTTTGAAATTTATACGGACACACTTTACATGAATACTAAAATTTTGATTGTTGATTAAATTTTGTGTTTTAACTATTATTAAATTAAATTAAATTTTAACTATCACTAAGAAGGATTTTGAAATGTATCGGACACACTTTACATTGAATACTAAAATTTTGAGCAGAGCACAATTTGAACATTATCAAGATCGAAAAGTTTTCAATTCATCAAAATACGCAGTTAATTTATGTTCACCCTGTATTAACCTTACACAGTAACGTAATTCGGTGCCCAGTCAGAAAATTCTCCTCACAGCATACATAGCTATCGTTATTATGTGTATTGATAACTATATTTGAGTTATCTGGGATTTCCAACGAAATATCTTTGAAGTATGTATGTGTTATCTATATAAAGGTTCTTTTGACATAGATAATTATTCTCGTTCTCAATTGGATTTTAAACATGATTATACATAACTATCTGCAAATAAAAATAATAATTATTTTGTTTTGTTTTAGGTTTTTTTAATTTATACATATCTTTTCTGTAAATATAAAGAAAAATGGCCCAAAAATACTCTTTTAATTGGATCTCTTACATATTGATGTATAATAATCAACTATAAGCCGAAGGTGCTTTACAGTGAATTAGTAAAAACATCTAATTCATTTTTTGGGCAATTTTGATTTATATTTACAGATGAATATATAAACACTTAAAATATTTATCTTTTTTATTTTCAGATAATTAGGTATAATTATATTAAAAATCCAAATATAAAAAAGGATAATTATCTTTCTTAAAAGATTTCTTCGTTTAGATAACGCAGACATACTGCAAAGATAAATCATCGGAAATCTCCGATAACGCCGAGATAATTATCTATGCTGCACAGACAAATGCTTACTAAGTAATACTGCCCAATAAATTTATAGTTTTTTTCTAGCATGAAAATATTTTCTTAAAACAGCTTTATTCATAGCGAAAATACATATGTATAACATTCATAAGTATATGCTCGAAATTATATGAATGAAATGAACTAAAAAAGAAATAACATAACTCGTATGTTGAAAATATGTTTAATTAGTTTAATATTTTCCCTTAGCAGGTAGATTACACGTTTTTAAAACTCGCGCTCATTATTATGTAGATCGTACTTTACTATAATTCGGATTTTTCATTTTAAAATAACGCAGATTAATAATATTTTAATTAATAAATTAATAATAGTTTCTCCCTATGAATAGGTTATCTCAATATCTATATTATACTTCAACTAAGCTTGTGTAGATTTAAAATTTGGGAAGTTAATTAACTGTATAAGGATATATTTTTCACAACGTACGCTTATACTTAATGCTAGCATTATAGCTTTACCTGAATTATCAAATTATTATAAATCAGATCTATGTTCATTTGAACTGAATTGGTCCCATCAAAAGATGAATTCACTCGTGGAAATAGTGTTTTGTATTGTATATGTAATTTTTAATTATTTGATCATTTAATTCATCCAGTAATCAATATTTTATATATTATGATGATAAATTTCAGTTCATCTAATACTGTTGCACGAACTTGTATCGATGTCGAAAATTTAAGGTACAGTACATTAGATGAACCCTTAACAAAAAATTGTAATAAACTATGAATGATTTTTGTTATATGGTGTTAGGTAACTTACCTAAAATTTTAAACTAGCAAGAATAAAAATATATAAACGTCAGCGGTAATTAAAAAAACATAAAACTATAACTAAATTATAAACTCGTATTTTCTTACAGAAAATTTTAGACATGTAAAACAAGAAGAAATACAAACTAATAATTTGACTCAGATTGAAAAATGTGACATTAAAACAAATTGTATTTTAAGATGAGTGATTGTTTATCAATGTATTGATTAATATTATCTGACCTTGGTCAGATTATGAAATGTCACGACTGAAAAAAAAATTCCACAACTCCCAAATTGTAATAGACAGTCTAGAATTGGAGCCTTTGAAATCAACCCAAAAACACCAAGCTTATCATGAGGCACACCATTTTTTTGGTACTTGGAGTCACCGGAGAATTGTTCACCAAAAGGACAATTTGGCAGACATATGTCCGTCTGGTTCGAGCTCTGTATTGGCCTTTTCAGATTTTCAAAAATTAAGTTTTTTGTTTGACGAGGACTCACCTTACTCCTATTCTTCTCACACTCGAAAATGGAAGCGAAATGTATGCCTTACATTGGAAAAAAACATTGAAAGCTGGTGTGCATTGTGCTTCTTGCTTTGCAAATATGTCATAAAGGATAAAAACTACTCCAACTTATACAGTGGCTTCCGTGAAGTCTGCTTTCATAATGACAATGAATTTGAAAGTGAATTGAAAGGCAATGATCTTTCAAAATGTGATCCAAACAGTGGTTGTGTGTCAAATTATTTTAGAACTAAAAAGTTAAATAAAATTAAAGAAAATAAAACAAACCACAAAACTGTAAATTGTGAAAATTATTTATACAATTTAATGAAACAAGATATTAGATTGAACACAACATCCATTGCTTATGTGACAATGCTAAACATTTTAAAGAAAGACATACCAAGGGAAATCCAGAGCAACTTTATGAAAGATAACAATAAAACAAAATATGTTAAAAGTGAGAATATAAGAAACAAAATAAATAATAAAACAGTAAATGATAAAAGTTTGAATAAAAGTGAAATGATAAATAATAAGGGCAAAAATATAATTAATTTTAAAAGTGATAATACGAATGAAGAGATAAGCAATATGGATAATACGATAACAAGTGAAGGGATAAGCAATACGAATAATGTGAGAACAAATGATAACAAAGAGAACAAGAGAGACGAAACAAATAATAAGAATAATGTGAGAACAAATGATAAAGGAAAGAACAAGAGAGACGAAACAAATAATAAGAATAATGTGAGAACAAATGATAAAGGAGAGAACAAGAGAGACGAAACAAATAATAAGAATAATGTGAGAACAAATGATAAAAGAGAGAACAGGAGGAAAGGTATGAAGTGGCATCGTTCCAGTAGTTTCGCCTCTGTCCTTGTCCTGCTATTGACATCTCTTCAATCAAGTGTGCTCGTCCACTGCTCTGAGTTCCCCGACCGCGAGTGTTGTGATTCCGCTCCCCCACCACCACCTCATTACCACACTTCCACCTCCACCTCCACCACACCGGTGCCACCCCACCACGGCGGACAGAGGAACACCAAGCCCACCGTGCCCGCTATTGGATACCCTGCTTCGGTCGAGCCTACAGGTGAGTCTTTCGGTTTATTTCTCTTCATCATGGGTGATGGATGAACCCACAGGTTAGTCTATCTTTTTACGAGTGGCCGAGCGCTCTTGTTTCCATAATGGTGGATTTATTTTTTCATGATGGCCGAGTTGTTTTTTTCATGATGGTTAACATCAATTTATAATCATTTCCAATTAAGTTATATACGATATGTGCATGATGTGTATACAGGATAAAATTCGTCTTTTAACTTTCATTTCAAGAAATGATTTTAAGCCACATCAATGAGGAAATTTTTAATTGTTTGTAATATGGTAAGGTATGTAATAGTTTAACGTATTTTTTTAATTTAAAAGGAATATTTTATGTTTAGCAAAAAAACACGTAGTTTATTTCATAAATTTAGTCCTACATCATAGCATTTGTTTCTATAATATTTTTATTGTACTGTTGTTACTAAGATAAACTTTATATTTACTTTGCAATTTTGTTCATAGGTACATCCTATTCATGACAACACGTTTGAGAATTTTTTTTTTCGATTCCTTAGTGTCACTTGGAACGTTTTCATCCATCCAAATTATCATTTTAGATCCTAAAATATAACATATTTAGTTTTAATGATAATGTCTGTTTGTATTTATTAACTCGACTGAAAACCATATTTGATTTTCATGCTCACCCTATAAAAAGTAAAGATCTATTTTGTACGTAACAAGAAAACACCAAGCATTTTGATTGAACTAATTAGAGTACCACTACTTCACCAACGCTTTCACTAAATGTTTGAGGAAAATTTTCTAAAAATAGAATTTGATAAGATTTAATAAAATGTGTGATACCGTGGATATAAATGAAAATTCAGATCACCAACACAACTATTCTGTTCCGTAAGTTTGTAAATGAACTGCAATACTTGGATAGTGAATAACACCAGAAAAATTTAGATATAATCTTAACACTTTAACCGTTTCATGTAACATAGGTGATACATAAATATAAAAGCTTACTCTATCTTATATTACACCAGTGATACAAATTAGATTATACAGGTAACTAGTTACCCATATAATGTAATCAAAAACATAACTAATTTAATTTGTATCTATGGTGTGACCTAAGATGGAGTAGGCTATTAGATTTATGTATCGCCGGTGTTACAAGAAACGATTAAAGTGTTAAGCCGTTTCCCGATCAAACCTCTCTTGATTCAAATCAACTATTCTTGATTTTAATCAACTTTTTTGACACAATGTTATACTAATTTGATTGAATCAAAAAATGTTCGGTCAATAACACGCTTTATCCATGAACATAAAACCAAGAAAACATATAACTTTTTGGTGCGTTTAATTGGCGCATCCCAAGGATATGATGTCCAATGATTCGCGTTAAGCTGTTTTTGAAAGAAAACTTTTCCTTCTGTTTGGAAAATATACAAAATCAGCACATTATGTCTGTACTATACAGTGCGTATTTAAGGTATTGCCATAACGTTGAAGATAAAGTTTGCTGGTGTGCAGGGAGGTAAGGAATAAAAAACCCCATCACATTAGGTCCGATATTGTTTGTTAGTAATAGCGAGCATCTTTCATGTACAAGTATGGTAAATGAATTGTATTAAATCCGAGAAGACTAGTCTCCTAAGATCTCTAGAAATCTTATCTACTTTAGAAGTTTAGTTTTCTAAAAACTTTAGAAATTTTATCTACTTTAGAAGTCTAGTTTTCTAAAAAACATTAGAAATCTTATCTACTTTAGAAGTTTAGTTTTCTAAAAACATTAGAAATCTTATTTACTTTAGAAGTTTAGTTTTCTAAAAACTTTAGAAATCTTATCTACTCTATAAATTTATACAGTTAATCCTCCAGTTAAATAAACTTCCATCATATTTAAGCAATAACTCTGCATACAAAGAAAATTCAAGCTTTGATAAATCCCTAGCTACAATATCATCTGATTTGATAACAAGGATACGCCACCTTCTGGTACAGTTAGATAAGGCTCCATTGTTCACGTGGTTTGAAGAGCGAACCTAGGATGGCTGAGGGCAGTAGTTTAAAATTTTAATAAAAAATAATCCGATTTGTTAACAATATGAACAGCGAATGCATAACATTGTTGGTTCTCAGCTGCATTTGATACAATATAATATGGTAGATGTCTCAATAGCTTACAACATATTTTCAATATATCAGAAAACTGTTTTAATTCGATTAAATTAGGTATAATAAATATAAATATAATAAATGTATACCAGACCGTTATAATACAAAAATGCATCTCGTCAAAATTAAAACCCGTGACCCACGGTGTCCATCAATATATTTCCTCAAGGTACAGACGTTTAAATCACCTCTCCCCAACAGCCATCAGTTACAAAGATGATCATCAAATGTCTTTTAAATCCAATGCTCTAATTTATGACACAGCATAGCACAGTATAGAGATTTGCATAGCTAAAGTCTATCAATTCTTACTAACTCACAACCTGCTCATTATGAAATTAAAACATAATTCATTTTCATAGGAACTAACCAACAACTTATAAAATGAATATTAAGTCAACTACCATAGGAAACAAATCAGTTACACGAGTTTCTTCAGTGAAAAATCTGGGTGTTTTTTTGACACAAGTCTAACTTTCCATGAACATTTGACCTTGTAAAGCGCTCATGAGTTAAATATAGTTGGGCGCTATATAAATACCACTAATTATTATTATTAACTTAAATCTGTAAGCAAACCTTTTTTCAACTTGAAAAAAGACAACCTCCGCCCATTTTCAACAACTCAAATACGTGAAACATTAGTTCACTCCTTCATCTCATCAAACCTTGATTACTGCAATTTCTTAGAATACAACGGCCCTGCCAATCAAATAAATAGACTTCAAAAGACTTACACTGGTTAACTTACCTATAAAACAAAGATTTCGTTCAAAATAATATTTTTTTACACAACTATATAAATAGTCAAGATAACACCTATTAGATTGATATCCATAATCCACAACTACACTCCAAACAGAACTCTCAGGTCAAGCAATAGTAGTTATTTATTCAAACTAATAATTAAATCGAGTACTCTTGAAGGCAGACTCTTTCGTTTTGTGGCCTCGGATGTGTAGAATTCCCTCCAGACTTATGCATTCGATGCGCATTTTAATTTTTAGCTAGCGAAGTATATGAAACATTTATCACGTTTTTAATCTTTTTTTGTTTTATTTGAATACAAATATATTTTGTTTTTTCTTCATATGTTTATGTTAGGCGTGGCAGAGAGAGGTCTTAGTTGTTATTAAGATTTCTCTATAACGCCAATAAAAAATCAATTAATATTATTATTACTATAGTAGTCTAGTTTGCTAAAAACTTTAGAAATCGGATCTACTCTAGAAGCCTAGTTTCCTAAGAACTTTAGAGATCTTACCTATTCTTAAAAACTTTGTAAAACAAAAAACTTATTTCATCTGATCTATCCACTCGTGAAGTTTCATCTTAATCGAAGCTCAATTAATAAAAAGTTTTTGAAAAAAAGTTTTAATTAATTCGATTTTTCAGCCTTCAACTTTATTGCCTTGTGGAGATACAGCTTCATAGCGATTCTTTTAGTATCGGCGGTGAATGTTTTCATCAAATGGATCTTTGTTTTTTGAATATGCAAAAACTTTTTTATTAATAAAGTTCTTTATTAAAAAAGTAATTATTTTTTGAATATATTTATCTTCTCCAACATTCGTTTTCGCACTTTCTCCATTCTATAAACTATTTAGAAACAAACTTTAATTTAACACTTTAACTGTTTTTTGTAATGCTGGTGATACATACTTCCATCTTATGTAACACCAGTGATGCAAATCAATTTACTTTATGGTTTTAATAAATTTACATGGGCAAATAATTGCCATATGAATTAGTTAAAAACGTAAGCTAACTTGATTTGTACAGTATTACTGGTGTTATATATGGTACAATTATACATCACCGGTGTTACAAGAAACACTCAAAGTATTAAATGAAATAATCGTAGTTTACATTATCTCTGAAGTTTAAAATTTCTATGCAATTGTTTGCTTTATAAATATTTGTATTTGAAACTCTTACACATTTGCTAAAACTGTATACAATTTTTATAAGTAAATGAGATTGTTTTTTTTTGGTGACTGCTTGTTTATTTTTTTTAATATTTTTAATGTTGAACATATCATGATGACATGAATACAAAAAATTATATCAGTTTTCGAGTTTAATAAGTTATTGAATTTGATTCACAAGTAAAAAACTAGTTTTTTGTTTTATAATTAAAATAAAAATTATATTATGTATAAACTAACATTTATAACACAGTCAATCAATGGTTATTTATATGTTAGTACTCTTCCATAAAAAAGATCACTGTTAAGCCCAAAACATTTTTGTTACAGTCAAACTATATTTTTAATGAAAAGTAAAAGTCTTAAGACAAAATATAATATTCCCCAGAGAAAGATGCATTTTACTTGCATTTCAATATGATTTTAGGAAAAATATTGTTTATACAAGCAAAATAAAAGAAATGAATTTTTTTCAATAAATTCAAGTTTTCGTTAAGATAACTTGACAGCTGCAGACTTTGTTTATTTTTAAAAACAAACACTTTTTTATATGAGTTTACGTTTTTTTTTTGTGTTTGGTTTTAAATCCTTGCATCTATTTCTTATTGGTACGAATAGGCCGAATTATTTGTTGAGTTATTGTAAATGATTACGATTGACGTAACTATTTTACTCGAAATCAATATCTCACATTTGTTATCTTACAACTACATGTAATGGATCTCTAAGGACTATGCTATTCTTACCCAAGTTTAACTTTAATATTTGCAAACTATAATTTACTAATTGTATTAACAATTGTAAATAACTAACATATTCTACATTGTACTCATATGAATACATTTAAAATGTGTAATAGTACCAATATATTGGTTGCATTTAGACAAAAAAGTTCTTAAAGTATCTAGGCAGAGCTAAACTATTTTTGGTTTTAATTAGTAAAAAAGAAAACAAAATTTGAAAAACAATTTTTTTTTCAAAGTTTGAAGGTATAAAGTTTCTCCTTAAAGAAAATTAGGTTTTCATCCGACATTATCTAAACGAGATTTAAAAATAAAATCACGAGCTGATGAGATTATATTCCAGTTAAAAGAGTCAAAAAGATGATGGAGACATGATCAAATATAAATTTATAATTGAGTTTTAACATTTTGTATTCTCATACTTTGTTCAGTAATTTTTTTCCAAATGCAATGGCAAAACAAAACCTATTAGGCTAACTATAAAAAACATACATATCATGATAATAATTAATTAATTCCATTAAGTCCAAAACTAAAAAAAACTTGAAATAAATTATAATTAGTATGCCTGTACAGCCCTCCATCATTCTTGTTTATTGATGTTCTGGTTGGTTTTGGTGATCATCCCCTTCCTTCAAACCTTATAATTGCTTGCCTCCTTACAGCTTTATAGTGACTACGTTCTAGTAATATTGTTTAAAGATGAACTTCGTAAACAATGTTTTACGTGTAAGCTAAGTCTGGTACCAACGCTAACTAGATTCAAACATTGCTTATAAAAAACTTAATTTGAAATTTAAGTTTCTCTCTACACAAAATTGATGTCTCCCTTACACAACTAAGTAAATCCAAAAATGAATTTGTTTAATCTGTAAATATTAAAAAAATGTTTCCATTCGAGTAAATAATTACGTGATTAAAATCCGTTCATGACGCAATGATTAATTGATGTGTCACATTCATCTCTTCATAGATACTCTCAGCTCTTTAATATGAAACTGTGGCTTTGTCAAATTTGATCGAGTAATGTAAAACATTTTGTTTCAAACCAAATAATTCAAAGTTTTCAACTTTTTTCGTTGTTCTTCTGAATAAAAAAAGATTCGTTCCATATTTATATTGGAAAAAATGGCAAAAAAACAAACACTTTGGTTACATATTTAGCAAAATCTAATAAAAACAAATAAAAAATGTTTCCTTTCCAAAAAATTCAATCTTAAAAATAAAATAATCAAATTTGCTGAATATGCAAAACAGAGTTAGTCGTTCAATCGATATTGATTAAATTTATTATCCTCTGCTTTTCATAAAAAATTGTGTTCAAATATTTCCTAAAAAAAATTCAATTATTTTTGTTGAAAATTAAGTTGGAGATTCGTTTGATAAATGTATGATATATCATTTTATTCTATAACATGGGCCCGGAATAAATTTAAACTATTCTTGTTTGAATTATTTTCATATTTTTACTGAACATGTGAACAAAAATTTTACGTATGGATTGTTCTTCCGTAGTTGTTTTTGTTGTCGTTGTCGTTGTTGGTGTTGCTGTTGTCCTCTGGTCAAACAAATAGTTGTATTTGCTTTGAACAAAACATTGGACATTTAATTCTATCTAGGCTGCATTAAAGTTTTTATTTCTAGGGTTTATAGTTTGTTTAATAATTTACAAGAATATTTCTTAAGTGAAAATGAAGAACTATACATTCCTTACAACTTTCACTAAATAAGATGTTTACAAAAACTCATATGTTTTAGTTAATAGTATTTGTAAGAAGGGTGTTTTCAGAGAATTAACCAAAATCAAAATTGGGCGTTTATTTTTTATTTTAAAACAATATTTATTTCGAATATAAGGAAGAACCACTCATTCCAAACAAAATTTTCTAAGAAAAAAATGACTAAACACATTTTTCACAAAAACTAACAGGGTTAACCAAAATTGAAATTTAGTGTATAACTACCATATTTGTTTTATAGAAATAAACAACTGTTTATCATAATTCTTTAACTAAGCATGCGATATTGAATCGCTTCCTCCAGTTTGTTTTTGTAAATCTTAAGAGGATGAAAAAATTCTTCAAAGCTATATTATAAATTTCAAATAAAAGATTTGATGCTTGTGTTTGCAATAATATTTACAAAATTGTTTTTATAAATAAAACAAACCCTAAACCAACTACACTCATATATAATGTCTATTTAATAATAAAACATATTTGTATAAACGAGTATTGATCCAAGCAAACCTCGAATATAAAGATAAAAATCTTTTTTCACTGAACATTCATAGTCATATTAAGTGTCTGTAAGAAAAGAAGAATTTAAGAAATATTCTACCAGAGTTTGAACAATCTCGAAGACATGAAGTTCTCGATATTTGCAAGACTTCAAATAACAGTCAACTGTTTAGAAGAAATGTGTTAGGCAACAATTGGACATTCTAAATAGGAAATAGTTTTTTTGTGCATTTATTGCTTTATTTCGAATTTATAAGAATGCTTGTCACTTCAACTATTCTTTTTCAAGGTTTAAAACGAACATTGTTATGTTTTTTAAATTTGACAGCATTTTTATAAAAATATTGTTTATTATGTTCAAAATTGTATTTATTAGCTGCATACCTTTAAATTATTGTATTTAATTTATTTTCGTATTAAACAGTTCTTTTGAGGAAATTTTTTTGTATACTAATGAAAATGTTATCATTCAAATTGAAGAGACACATTTATGTTTTCAAGAATAATTTTCAAAGAACGTTCAAGCTGATGTGGTGTTTTTAATTAAAGTATTATACACATGTTCTAAATTTTTGTAAACAATTATGTTGTATATACAGCACATGATCAATTGATCATGCATAACTCAAAAATACATTTTGTCAATACCCTTTTATACATTAGGTTTTAACAAACATTAGTACTGATGTTTTAATGTAGGTTACCCTGTGTTGAAGAAGGAAAACGTTACGTTTGTAGATTTTTTGGGGGGAGAAAGTAATATTTTTTTCCATTGAATGTTGAAGTAATGGGTTACAACAGTAAATACGAATGAGAAGTATATAAAATCATGACAATTAATTTAAGTTATGTTGAGAACATTCTCGGATCAATACAAATCAGCTTTAACCTGCAACATTACGATTTCCAACTTTTTAATAATAACTATGGGTAAATGTGACATAAAAGTACAAAACAAATACTGTAGTATTATAGGGCTGTGAAGTGCTCAGCTAAAGCAATAAAATTTAATTCAGTTTTAATTTTTCAAACTGATCGGCTAATATTTCGTAGTTTTCCTTAACTTTTGCATGTTAATGAGTGTAACATAAGGCTTAAATGTAATAATTATAATGATAATTTTTATTTCTGGCCAAACTACATATACATGATAAAGTATTTACATTAACTATATTTTCGGGCCCAGCCTCATGAGTAGAAATCTACCATTATTGAGGCTGCAAAGTAAACTTTTTTAGTAAATTTATAGATTATTCATTAAAACATAATATGAACAAATAAAATGCAAACATTTATGAACAATTAAAATAAATCCATATGATTATAATTCTACACTACAGAACAGCGCATACAACATAGGATACATAAAAAATAGAACAAATTGGCATGAGCACAATCAACAATAAACACAGAGGTTGTTAATGAACAATTCATTTATTCATTGTTCATTAAGTTATCTCTGACCGCTCTCTTGAAGGTGTTGACACCGTTTAATAGCAAAAGGCAATTTTTCATTCCATACATGACAACCTTGACACATGACCGATCGTTAGCGCTGGCCAATCACAGCGCGTGGAAGACGCAATCGCGGCGGATCTCGCAGATTTAGATTATGCATAGTGTCACAAAAACTAAATGAAATTTTACTATGAATTAAGTTGTTAATAACTTTGTATACAAAAAGTGATACAACCAAAGTGTTTGTTTGTTCTATGTTGAGGATTCCAAGTTTTTTCATGAGTGGGGCTGTGTGTGCATGTCTATTGTTAAATGTTAGAGTTCGTAATGTTCGTTTCTGTGCTATTATCAAAGGTTTTAAATGGCTGGCATAAGTTGAACCCCAAATGGTGTTGCAGTATAGGATGCAAGGATTCATTAAAGTTATACAAATTTTTGTAAGTGCTTCTTTAGTAAATAAATGTTGTGTCAAGTATACAATGCAGTTAAGTCTATTAATTTTGTTAGTAACATTCATTATATGTTTAGAACCAATTTAAATTATATTCTAATGTTAGTCCCAAGAATTTAGTTTCATTTTTTCTTTGTAGGTGAATGTTGCTAATTCTAAGATTTGGTAAAACAGTAGCTGATTGTTTATTGTTATGAAATATTATATAATGAGTTTTGTCAATGTTTAATGTAAGTTTGTTTGCACTGTTTACAATTGTGTATTCATGTCTTCAACTATATCTGGAATGTTTTTTCCACTTTTGCATACCACACTGTCATCTGCATAAATAACACATTTTGAATCTCTAAACTTATGAGTTAATCATTAATATAAATTATGAAAGGCAAAGGTCCAAGACAAGACCCCTGCGGTACTGACAAATTTATAGTTTTAGATGTGGATGTTGAGTTTTTATATTTT
>JARUHE010367171.1:0-17481 GCA_031471125.1 Archaeomysis grebnitzkii
AATGTGTTTATATCAAAATATCCTTGAATTGGTTGACAAAATATCGCCAGATTTCATTTTTGAAAATCAGCACCCTGACATCATATTCATTAGGAAAAACAATTTTTGCGTGTTGAAAGATCCTTTTAAGTTCTTAACTATTACCAAATTGGGTAAATATGGTTAAGGTAGGGGAGATTCCCAAATCATATTTCCACATAGGAAATAAGTTTTTGATGTGCTTTCAATGAATATGAAAGTTAAATCCGGCCGCAATGATGTTTCAAGTCCCAAAAGGAGTTTAAAGTTTGATATTTCAGGATGCCATTGAATATAATAAACCCAACATCTTATCTTATTTAAACTAAACAAACCTAAGCTAACCTAGCATTAATAAAATATTTAAATATAAATATAATAATTTGAAAATATAATGAAACCGCTAATCATAACAATTAGTGTAAAGATGAACCAACTGATGTAGCCTATGTTGTGAAGCGTGAAATTACAGTTTTGCTTCTTTCTTTTTTTAGGTGAGCCATCAATTTTTGCATTAAATTTACACAACATTTTATGTAAAAATACAATTTAACATGTAATTATTAAAATATTTATACTTAACTATAAATCTAAATGCATTAATTGGAAAGATTTAAGCCTAACGTAGTCTAATAAACTAGTGCAACAGTAATGGCGGCATTTGGCGGGGATGCGCGAAACATGAAATAACAGTTTCGTTTTTCAATTTTCTAGGCGAACCATAAATTTCTGCATTAAGTTTATTTAACATTTTTTGTCAAAGATTTAAAAACAAACAATTTGGTAATGATTTTATTAGTGTAGGCAGTTTTTGGAATCTCCCCTACCTTTACCGTAAATATTACCAAGACGGACCCCATTGAATACCATTTGTTCATCCCAAGGTTAGTAATTTGTTTATAGGTGTATTTTTGTATCAAATTTTCAGAACTGAACAATCAATATGCTTACAATATAATGCAATAGATTTCTTTTTGGATAATTTTCATGTTGTTGACTTCATATTTTGTGATTCCCTTTGACCATCGTGATGGTTGATTAACCTTATTATGTATAGTTTGATTTCCTCTGGACGATGACTGCTTTAACTGTGAGAAAGGAGAGGAGGCCAACTTCATTGGCATTTATTCTGTGTAGTTTGGTTTCATCTTAAGGACGAAGCCAAGTTTAATTGAGGGAAAGTAAAGATGGCAACTTCATTGGAATCTATTATGTGTGGTTTGTTTTCCTTTTTTGGATGATGACATTTAACTGTGGGAAAAGAGAGGCCAACTGCATAGGAATTTATTATGTGTAGTTTTGGTTACCTCTTAAGGATGGTGTCAAGCTTAATTGATGGAAAGAAAAGTTGGCAACTTCACTGGAGTTTATTACATCTGGTTTACTTTCCTTTTTTGGACAATGGCATTTTACTGTGGTAAAAGGGAGGCCAACTTCATTGGAATTAATTATGTGTTGATTGGTTTCCTTTTAGGTATGGTGTCAGGCGTAATTGATGGAAAGTAAAGGTGGCAACTTCATTGGAATTTATTACGTGTTTTATGCTTTTTTCGATTGACGTGTTTATTTGTATATTCATTCATTCCTGTGGACAAAGAGAATGTCTCAGTTCTGGATTTGATTGATTTTTTTGTCTGTTCTGAACTTCTGAAGTGTATTGGATTGATCTGTCGGATTTAATTAGCGAGATCTATGGGCATATTTTGCCTAGTACCCAGGCCTTAAACTCCATTAAAAAAGACCTCGACATAGAGGATGAGGCCCTCACATCAGAGGATCTAATCCCCACCCCAGTAGATCGGACCATCGGGCAAGAAGCCCCGGTCCAGGTCCGTCTGCGCCTGTGGGCATGCGAAAAGATGTGTTGTGTCACGAGTGTGGTGCTGGCACAGCGGGCAGTTTGATGTGGTGTGAGTGTCCGGTGCTATTTTGTGTAGGTATTCTTGTAATTAGAGGGATTTTTTTGTTCTTAGCTGTGCCAGTGTTCTGCGCATGTTGTGTGGGAGGGTTTGTTCGGCATTGTTGATGTCAAGTGCTTGTCTGTTTAGGACTTTGTTTGGTTGTGTGCTATTGGTGTACTCTGTGACTGTTTGCGTTTGTATGTGTTTCTTGTGCTGTTTTAATGTTTTCATATATGCTTGATTATTGGTTTTAATATATTACTAGGTATTTCATTTGATGTTATCACTTTTCATCTACATTTTTTCATCAAATTAACCAATTTTTTTTTCTCTTGTTTTGGTTTATGCATCAATGGATTGGAGATGAAGTATACATAAATAGTCTCTAAGGTAATTTTTTGATTAAATGATATTTTGTCTGTTTGTAATACCATTTTTGATTGACATTTGTAGAGATCCTTTTTGTTAAAGTTACTAATGAATCATCGCGAGACATTTGAACCATTGGGTTCGTGAATTTCTAGTTTTATCCTTAAAAAAAACTGGTTGCAGAAATAGAGAAATAGAAATGTTTCTTTTGTTGCCTAAAACATTTCAAATTTCATGTTAAGTTTTTAAATGTGGGAACAATTTTCTTCTGATTAGATTTTTCAATTACAATATTAAATTATTAAGCTTAGCTTTCTAAAATTTAGTTAATTTGCAATATAAAATGAATATATACTCTAGGGAACTTTTTTATAGATACATTTATTACTCCACCGAGGTTCGCCTCTAATTTGCCTGAAAATCTTTAGTTGCCTTACGTTTGTTGTATTGTCAACATGTGTCTTCTTTACTTTGATATTTGCAATGGATGCCTTTCATCATTCTTTCCATTGGTAGGAAAGATACCTCATAATAATGAAAAAGCAGTTGAAATATTCTGTGAACATGACCAAAAGGAAGAAATTTAGATGTGAGTATTCGGTGAGTGACCAAATTGGTACTTACTTGGAAAAGATGCAACTTCAACACATCCAGTGTTGGGCAGAGAAGATTTTCAATTTTGTAATGGCGAATGTGGAGATAAGTTTGTCTAGTGTCGACTAGAAGAGTTTTCCCTTCTATGTAAGTCAATTTTGGTTAGGTTAGTGGTTTTAGTGATTTTCGAGAACTATAGTGGTTTTAGATTTTTTAACTATTTTAGTGGTTTTATGGACTTTTATTAACTCTTTTAGTGTTTTAATGAAATTGAAAATTAGATGTTAGGCTAATTCAATTCAGTTGAGTGTGAGGAATTGAAAATTTCAACTCTCCTTAGGGACTTGAAACTTTATTTCTGCCAAGTGTAACCTTCATATTCATTTAAAGCACATCAAAATGTTTAGAAAAATATATTTTGGATGTGGAAATGTAGTGTTTTGCTTGGCTTAATAATAACCTAATTTTCTTCTCATATCCATGATAGCTTATACCATAAGCTACACTATGCTCAACATGAAACCTATCATGGGTACAAGAAGAAAAATATATGGCAGCAATGCGGAAATTTAGATTGGTATTTATTGATCTAGATTGAACAGCAAATGCAAACATTGTTTTATTTTTCATATTTAAAAATATTTTAATGGAGTCTAATTTTTATTAGTTGTTTGTTAGGGTACTCATCTTATGGATACCCTATCACAATCAAAATTCTTGAATAATAACTTTGCTTAAAAAATAAACAAGTTTCTATAGATTTTCCCCTAAAAATTATGGTTTTTAATGAACTTAAAAAAAAGGTGAAGACAAATGTAAAAGTTTTTTTTATAAGTTCAATTAAACTGTCATTTAGTTTTTTGTCTTTAACTGAAACCATTTGTCACCTCTATATGCCTTATTATATCCCCTTTTTCCATTTTTCATTCGTATATAAATATTTTAATAATTAGTACTGTTTAATTTAAGGTATTTATAAAAATCAATTTTTTAATTTTGTTGTTTTTTTTACAGGAATTAATATTGCACAAAATGAATTTGGCCAGAAAAAGTTTATCCTCCTTGATACGGTTGAACTCAAGTATCTTGAGTACAAATAAATTCCACTCAACTACAAGTCTAGTGCAAGAAATTGAAGAAACAAAACACAATGAAATTAACATCAAAAGAATAAAGTTGGAACATTCCATGCTTTTACTCGAAGGTGTTAGAGTCCCTGAAGTTTTGTCAGATTTTATGATCAATGAACTTCTTTATATTAAAAGTGCATCCCAAAGAAAAAAACATTTCGAGTTCTTACAATCAAAAATTTATTTAAAGCAAAAAAGACGAGAAAGAAAGAAAGTGCAAGATATGCTACCTAAAGACAACATTTCATCTTCTCTCCAAGATAAAAATAAGATGTTCTTTAGAATTCGTAAGCAGACGATCACTCAATTTGAAGAAATGAGGCAAATAACAAACATGCCATTTGCAAATTCTCTTCTTTTTGATTTTGATTATGAAAGTTCAATGAGTATTGCAGAAAAAGGAATGTTAGCAAAGCAAATGGTGGAATTAATTTCTTTGAACAGGGAACATTTTAATCCTTTCAATATTCATTTTTACAATTACAGTGGAGAAGGATTCTTCCATGAAAAGTTTTTTAAGAGTGGGATAGATTTATTATTGCCTCCAAAGTCTCACGATTACTTGCAGGATTTTTCAAAAGAGAAGCTCGTTTACCTCACACCAAATGCTCCAACCAATTTGAGGCGATATGACCATGATGCCACTTATGTTGTGGGAGCCATTGTTGATAAATCAGGCCAAGGACCTTTATCCTTCAGTAAAGCTAAACAACAAAATATAAAGATGGCAAGATTGCCTCTGGAAAACTACATAAAATGGAGAGGCTCCAAAGCATTGTCATTGCCTATTCTCCTAAAAATTTTACATGATTTCAAAGAAACAGGTAAGGTGCATTTTATTGTATTGTAATACTTATTTTTTTCATATATAATGATTACTTTTAGACAACATTAAAAATATTGGTTACATGTATCTTAGAAATACTTGCATATTTAGTTACAAATACACACTGACATACCTGGAAATAGAGGAAACGGCTTTTCATACTGACAACCTCTCCAGATGAAATAGAAATATCTTGGCTAAATATTATTGTCACATCCATATCAACACTACCCACACCTAACCATACCCAAATGTTAATACCACCTCATAAATCTACCTACACTCTCAACTATTGTCGAGCATGTGAAACGAAGTTAAGACATACGTGTTACTTTTCCGTCGTCGTCGTCCGGACACTCAACAAAAGGTTCAAGGTTTTATTACTTAATAACTTGTTTGTTTTTTAGTATTTTTGCATCAAGTTTTCAGAACTGAACAAACAATATGCTTACAATATTATGAAATGAATTTTTTTTTATAATTTCAGATTTTGTGTTAATTTAGGTTAAAATGAGGAGAAATAACTTTTAAAATATTTCACATTCAACAAAAGATTCAAGTTTTTATTTTCTTGATAACTTGTTTGTTTTTCAATATTTTTGCAGGAAATTTTCAGATCTGAACAAACAATATAATGCAATGGAGTTATTTTTATATAATTTAATTTTTTTTCTTATTTTGTTAGTTTTTCAATATTTTTGCAGCAAATTTTCAGATCTGAACAAACGATATTCTTACAATATAATGCAATGGAATTATTTTTATATAATTTAATTTTTTCTCTTATTTTAGGTTAAAATGAGTAGAAATAACTTGTAAAATATTTCACATTCAACAAAAGGTTCAAGTTTTTATTTTCTTTATATTTTTGCTTCAAATTTTCAGAATTTAACAATAGATATGCATGTATAAATACAATATAATAGAATCTAAAAACATCATTTTTTTTTGTTATTGCTGATTATATTTTTCCAATTGGTAAAACTTTACGACAGCTACTCTTTTTTACACCAATGGCATATTGAACCATTGAACTTTCTATTGAAAGTTCTAGAAAAACTACAAAACCTCACCTATTCCAACCTACTCGTATGTGCAGTCTGCAGAGTATAAATATATAAAAAAGAGGTGTTTTGATACATCAATGTTGTAAAAAAGAGTAGCTGTTGTAAAGTTTGACATTACAATTTTTAAAAATTTTACAATTCTATATTATAAAAATAAATAATTGCTTGACATTTAAGCCGCATAGCGGTTTAAGCATAACTAGTTTTAAAATAATATTTACTTACAATGAAATCAAGAACTATTTATCCTAAACAACATTAACTGATTTATTTTATACAAAAGTTCATATATTTTTTAAATAATAGCTTTTAGGTTTTCATAAAATCAAAATTAGGGTTCATATGTTTTTCATTTTAAAACAATGTTTACTAAGCATGAAATAAACAACTATTTGTTCTATGACATTTTTACTGAGAAAATATATAAAAGAAATATTTTTTTTACTTAGAATTAATTCTAAGCAACTTTGCAAAATAAAATTTTCAAAAAACTTACAGGACTAACCAAAATAAAAATTTAAACTCTAATTATTTTTCATTTTAAAGGAATGAAGAACTATTTTTATTAAACACACAGTTTTTGTCAATCATTGTGTAGCGAAGCTCTACATACATCTTACTTTTTCTTCGTCTGCGTCTGTGGCGTAAACCTTTGTAATAAAACATAATTTCGGGCTACCAGTTAATTATATCTATTTTATTTTGATAGCTTAGCATAATAGGTATACTTTTTTAGGAAGGTTTGTCATAAACAACCAGTTTTATCTAACAATATTTATTAATTATTGAATTATTTATATTTTTATTTTCATATTAAAAATATGTGTTTAAGCAAACCTATTTTGAGATAACTTTTTTTTCTGATGGTCTATTGTAATGAGGAACAGATTTGAACAAAGCTTAGGTATCATTAGTTGTACATATCTGACTCAATACAAAATTATTAAATTATTTATCATTCAGTTTTTCATGAATTTGACCTTTTTTAAACATAGCCTGAAAGTTCTGATTATAGAGATAAAAAATTGTTGATAATTTTTTTTCATATTTTGTTTTTATATATGCATGATTGGATTGGAAATGAAATATACATAAATAGTATCTAAAGTGAACGACGTTTTCTTGGTCATTTTTTCGAAGTCACTGATTAATGCTATAAACATTAATTGCTTTTCACATCAAATTGATTGTTGGTATATTTTTTATTTCTTCCATTTTTTATTTTTACAGATTTTTTTTATATATAATAATGTTTTTAGTAGAGACATAATGCGTTGTTTGATGAATTACTCTTGATTTTACACATTTTAGTTTAGAGCAATTATAATGTGATGATTATTTAACATGCATAACAGATAGGAATAATGTTTCTTAAATAATTTTTTTCTAAAACTCAAGTTTATTGGAATTAGTGCGTTGTTATAGCAATTATCAACTATTTTTTCTCAGTAGCAGCCTCATTATCAATTATCATTGAATATGTATGAAATATATATGTATTCAATTGTATTAATAAAATAATAAGTTACCTTCTTTCTTCAGTGACTTCTATTTATAAATCTGAAGTGTATACCTTTTTATCTCTGGCCTCCAAAAACGGCCATCAAGTAGTATAAACATTAAGATTATATGTCCATAGTCTATATTAAAAACCTGCAACATCCGCCAAAGCTTAGGCTTCGGTACACCTAGTTTATATGTTTGGATATTCTCTACAATATGCACTACAAGAAAGTTGTTTAATAATAATTCGTGCATCACTGGTTAATCTTTCGATGAGCTTTCCTGTGACTTGACATACATCTAGATTTGCTTACTTTGTTGTATATTTTCATGTTTAGGTGCACTGATAGACTAGAATAATGCCCAAATATTATTTATCTCTTACAATAATGATAGTAATAATGACCAAATATTATTGATCTTATTTAATATTAATAATAATAATAATGCCCAAATATTATTGATCTTATTTACTATTAATAATAATAATGCCCAAATATTATTGATCTTATTTAATATTAATAATAATAATGCCCAAATATTATTGATCTTGTTCACAATAGAATTAATCATTGCAGATGCTGTTACGAAGGTTCTTCAACAAAACGTTCCGACTGTAACTCAGACCCGATCATGCTACAAATACATCAATGAACCAGATCCAGCCATGGACTGGAAAAGCATTACTGATCGAGCAGCTGGCACCGTATTTTGGACTGAACTGTTTAGAGGTAATCAGTTTGCTGAAAATTTCATAAATAATAATAAAAAAATTAGAGGTAATCAATTTAGGGTAAGCATACTAAAGTCGACCCCCTGTAATATGTCGACCCCTTTATTTAAAAAAACACATTATGTACTAATTATTTAATATTTTGAGCTAATAATTACCGTACATTAGCAGTACACCTTTAATATTATTGACACCAAAGGAAATTTAAATCGGCAAACTAATAACTGAGATATGATCAGTTGGATGACTTCGGTCGACTTTACACCCTTGTGCTTAAGTGGTCGACGATTAGTAGTCTTATCCTACTGAAAATTTCATAAATAATAAAAAATTTAGAGGTAATCAATAATCATATCAAATAATTATAAAATACAAAAATAAGTTTTTGCCATTGTCCAGTTCATTAGAAATACTATTGAAGCTTCAAATAACAAATCTTTAAAATTTAAAACATTTGAAGTTATTTTAGAAAGCTGTTGACATTCTCTCCAAAATGGAAGATAGTGAATGAATTTAAAAATAAACAAATACAAAAAAATAATATTCTAATTTGAGAAGACATCAAATAGCTGTAATTTTGAGCTTAGATTACGCCTGCTACGAGCAAGGCATTAAATAATTATCCAGAAATATCTATTTAAAGTTATTTTTGTTGTTGTGTAGTGACAAGTATTCACAATATGTGTTGCATTGTTTAGTGAGTTAGATTAATGTTTAATATTTTGAAAGTCCTCATCTATTGCATTTTTGCCTGAAAATTATTAGATTGCTATTCTTGGCTGTTTTATAATTACTCGAATTCATATCTGCATTAGATTTATGATTCCGGAATCATTTGATTCTTCTCTTATGAGTGTGCCTTTTCTGGGATTTTCAAATTTTTATTCAACTATATAATTTTTTTTAATTTTTTGCTGTTTGTTTATAATAGATATATCAATTTTTCCCTAGTTGTAGTTGCTCTGGTGCTATACACATATGGCAAATGAATAGTGATAGAAATGGTCGTGTGATATTTTGGCATTAATGATGTAAATAATTTTCAGGTGCATCTATCTGTATGGCTCATATTTTTCAAGATCCCTGCACCATTAATTATCCTTTTGAGAAGGGTCCTCTCAGTCCCAGGTATGCATTCGACACTATGTTTGTATTTTTAAAATAAATAAAAAAAATTGTAATTAGAAAGAATTCTCTGTGAAAATGCGTTTTATTACGTTCACATTCATGAAATGGTTTCAACTTGAGGAAAGAGCATTAAAATTTCTAATTTTCTAATTACGGTATCCATCTTACGGATACCTTATTACAATCGACATGCGTTAGTCAGTCATTCGTTGTCAGCGTCTCGCGTTCACAATTTAGGTGAAATTAAATGTTAAAGTTTTTCATTTTTGATTTCACAATTTTTTATTATTGAACAAAATGTATAGATAATGAGGTAAATAATAACTTTGCTTAAATAAAAAAAAATCTATACAATATATTTTCTTTAAAAAATGACGTTTTTTAGCTCAAATTAAATTAGAATATATTTCCCTGTTTTTATAAGAGGTGAAAGTTAATATTGTTTTTTCTTGAATAGTAATTTTGCTTAAAAATAAAAAAGTTACTATAGATATTTTCCATAAAAATGATGGTTTTAATGAACGTAAAAATATTTCGCTATATTGATAAGACATGAAGACAAATGTTGAATTTATTTTATTTTATAAATTCAATTAATCTGTAATCTTTTTTTGGTATCACAGACCCTTTTAATTCTATATAAAGTTTAAAGTTTTAAATATTGATTTTTTTAACAACAACTTTTTTTCTTGCAAATTTTTTTAAAACAAAATATTGTTTGTAAATATTTTACAACACTGAAGAATTTACACCGATTCTCCAGTAGTGTATACACTATCTGTCCAGGTGTAGGTGCAGGTGAAAGACATTGTTATTATTATTTAAAATTTTTTAATGTAAAGTTCAACAGAATTTTTAATTATTGTGGCACTAAATGAATTTCTAAATTGAATTAAATCAATTTTTTTTGACTGGATTATAAAAAATTGATATAACATTTGCTTCACAGGTTCCGTGGTGAACATGCTTTGAGGAGATATCCATCTGGGGAGGAACGTTGCATTGCGTGTAAGCTGTGTGAAGCCGTTTGTCCTGCTCAGGTAAAGATTCAGAATCACTTGCTGAAAATTGTTCAAAAAATTTGTCACTTTTGTCTTAGTTTCTGAAATTATTGAGTGAAAAGATTGTAGGGTTCAACATTTTGGGTTTGTTTTCCACAATACTAAAGAGACCAAAGAGGGTTTTTGCTGTAACTTTTAAGACCAAGTTGACCCCTTCATGGAATCGTTGACTTGTTTGAAAATAATATATTGCAAATAAATAAATAGCATTTATGTCAATGTGATATTATGATGTACTTCAACAAGGGACGGACCCGGTGGGAGCAGCGGGGCTGACAGCCCGAATATCGGGCCTGCTGGGGTGGGGGCTGGACCCACCGACGTGAGGGCTCCATCCTCTATGTCGAGGATGGAGGGGGGTCGACAACAACAACATTATTGAGGATTGTTGAGGATTGTTTGCGGATTGTTTTAGTGATGTGATCATGGTGAGGATTGTTGAGGATTGTTGATGATTGTTTGAGGATTGTTTGAAGGTTGTGTTAGTAATGTGATCATGGTGATGATTATTGAGGATTGTTTGAGGATTTTTTTAGTGATGTGATAATGGTGAAGATTGTTGAGGATTGTTTGAGAATTTTGTTAGTATTGTGATCATGGTGAGGATTATTGAGGATTGTTGAGGATTTTTTTAGTGATGTGATCATGATGAGGATTATTGAGGATTGTTGAGGATTGTTTTAGTGATGTGATCATGATGAGGATTGTTGAGGATTGTTTGAGGTTTTTTTAGTATTGTGGTCATGGTGAGGATTATTGAGGATTGTTTGAGGATTGTCTTAGTGATGTGATCATGGTGAGGATTATTGAGGATTGTTGAGGATTGTTTAAGGTTTGTTAGTACTGTGATCATGGTGAGGATTGTTGAGGATTGTTTGAGGAATTTTTTAGTATTGTAATCATGGTGAGGATTATTGAGGATTGTTTTAGTAATGTGATCATGGTGAGTATTATTGAGGATTGTTTGAGGATTTTTTTAGTAATGTGATCATGGTGAGGATTATTTAGGATTGTTTGAGGATTTTTTTTAGTAATGTAATCATGGTGAAGAATGTTTTGGATTGTTTTTGGTATTTGATCATGGTGAGGCTTAATGATAATAGGTTCATAAAGCCTCTTGAAATAAAGTGTTCAATTAGTCGAAGGATCTTTCTTATAAGAAGAAAAAATATTTCTCAATTTTTATAGAAATTTATAAGATTTTTAATGAAGTTAAAACATCGAAGTTGGTATTTTACGTCCTCATGAGTTCATCAATGATTCAACAAAATGGCAATAACAACATGATCATAATTAAGAATTCTTTACTAATGAATTTGTTTAAACAAATTAAATATGAAATATTTCCCGACCAAAACAGAAATTTATTGGAAAGTTAATTGAATTTATTTCATTATTAAATATTATTTTGAATGTGTTCATCATTCCAAAAGAGTTTATTTTCCAATAAAATTTGTAGCAAAAAAATATTAAAAAAAACGTTTTTAACAAAAATTTTTTTGAATTAAATGTTAGTTCTTTTACTTAAAATTTCCATCTATCGCTCAGCTATACAAATATTTTGGAAGTTTCTATCTTGAAAATATATGATTGGCTTTCTTATAAAATAGTTTGAGTAAAGTTAATTCAGAAAATAAATTGTTAATTTGTTTGTGAAATATAAATTCAAGTTTATTACTCACCAGATCAGTATTTTCATGGCCATTTAAAACTTGGTGGCACCCCTATCAAATAATCAATGTTTTCGAACAATAATGATGCGTGTTGCACATCACACTTGAGCTTCCTAATTCAGTTTGCAACGCATTTTCAACTAACAAAAAAAACATTCAGATTTTTTGCGAAAAATCTTTAGTTATATTAAATATTGAGAAATAATTTTAAGCCACAATAAAGTTTATTGACTGGTCGTGTGATAATTAAATCGTCAATTATGAACATAACTGTATTTACCTTTAATGAAGATTTAACCTCCGCATTGAACTGATGCAAAACACGATATTGAATAAAATAGTTCGGTCCAATTGTGAAATTGAGGCCTGTATTTTTCTGCACTACTGCTGCAAGTTTGGGTGTATGGGAAAGAGGCATACCCTCAACTCTTCTTCAACGCTGTTAAGACTTTCACGGTTTTTTTGTAATGCTGTTTAGGTTAGAAAATCCAAATTCACATAAGTATGAGGTTGAGAACTGTAGTAACACTTTGATGGATTTTAGTTATAGCTGGATACTTTTCATTTTAAGTCCACGATCGCTGGAAAGGGATTAATTCTTCCTCCTTACATAACTCAAAATTAGGAGGATTGGTCAACATTACAAAAATGTATGTCAAACTCTCAATAATAATGGGAATCATCTCCTTAACGAAGGTTTTGCTGACTAAAGGAAACATATCCAAATTAACCTCACTCTGTTCTTCAATAAAGTATTTTTTCGTAAAGCAACTAATTTATTCGTCGAAGTAAGAATAACTTCATTTCTGCTTTGCATATTGCTGTTCAGACTATTGAGTTGCTCAAATATATTTGTTAAATATTCTGATTTAGACATCCACAATTCATTTTGAAGGTATACTTACAAAACTGCTCATATTTTTCTTTCTCCAAAAATGTACCCAGATTTTTTGGAAGTTCATTTACGCAAAATAGATCCTTCCCTTTTGACAGCCATCTTACTTTTGTGTGCAATAGTAAACGAACATGTCATTGCATATCAATTCAAAACTTCTAGGCTTCATTGGTCGAGTTTTAATGAAATTCACTATTTCAATCAGTTCATTTTGTGTTATCTTGAAAACTAATACTTCTCTGTGTAAAATAAAGTGAGCTGGCACAATGGTATGATTGCACTTTTATACTAGAGTTGCAAGACCACTAGACTAGACACTAGAGTGACTATGTATCAGTTTTCTTTTCATGGTTGCCGTGTCGCGCTATCTCTTATTGGCACAGTGCCGTGCGGCGGCATGGCGCTTGGGAGCCACTGCACTAGCAACTAAAACTGCAGAAGACAGTTCCCAGGAAAGAAAACTAACATATGGTACCATACTTGTATTCACTTTTTCCCCAAGATCATGAAAAAAAACGTTTTCTCGAAGTATGTCTTAATTGAAAACTTAAGCCGAATCTAACGTACCTCTAAAAAATGAGATTGTTTCAACATCTTTACGAACTTAAGATCTCAAACAACCCAATTTTTTAGGGGTAATTCTCAGGTTTTTAGTTAGGAAAAACCTGGGTTTCTGAGGGGGTTGTTACCATGGTACCATAACTTGTTTAAATTAATGTTACCATGGTAGCATACCTTGCTTAAATTATTTAATTATTTTTACCATGGTGCCATACCTTGTTTAAATTATTGTTACCATGGTAGCATATCTTGCTTAAACTATTTTTACCATGGTACCATACCTTGTTTAAATTATTGTTACCATGGTACAATACCTTGTTTAAATTGTTTTTACCATGGTAGCATACCTTGCTTAAACTATTTTTACCATGGTACCATACCTTGTTTAAATTATAATTACCGTGATACCATATCTTGTTTAAATTATTGTAACCATGGTACTATACACAATCTAATGGTCTTCCTTTGTCTTTACTTCAAATTTGTTTCAGAAAACCAGAAATGAATTGTGAAGGATATTTTTTGGCATTGTTATCTTAGATAAGGTAAGTACTGGCCAACTAGTACAAGACCATATGCACTGACAATAACACAAGTGAGGTAAGCAGTAAGCTCTATGTTAATTGAATGTGGGTTACCTTGCGTCATTATTATGTAAGTCATTGCTCTAAATTCAACAAGTCAATATAAAAGCAGATCTATTTCAATAAATTAAAGTTTTAGAAAAGAACTATTTAAGATATATCATTCCTAATGTATATATATTTCATGTATGCTAAATGCTCATTGTTCTTAAATAAAGATAACATGTTTAGTATACTTTTAAAAACATCATAAGTTCATAGTCATCATAAAAACGCAGTTATTTCAATAAATTCAAATTTTATAAAAACCTCTATTTTAGATATATCATTCCTAAATGCTTTTAAATAAAAATACAATGTTTAATATACTTTTGAAAAATCATAAGTTCATAAACATCATAAAAATGCAATTTTTTCTGTAAATTATAGCTTTAAAAAATCTCTTCTCAAGATATATCATGGCCTTAAACTCGAATACAAGAAAAAGTTTAGTCTACTTTTGAAAAAGAACACAAGTCCATAAATCCCTAAAAACAACAACAACTTTAACACTATCAAGATATAGTTTTAAATATCGTTCAAAAGTCCATAAAGGTCATTTATTTCAGATGACTCGAGCGGCGTATGAGAATGCCCTTTTTCCAAAGTTCAGATTCACCCTTGGAACCTTCAAAAGATGCAAGTCCCTTGATTGGAGCTGCATATGAAAATTCCCCTTTTCCAAAGTTGAGATCACCCTTGGAACCTTCAAAAACTGGAAGTCCCTTGACTGAAGAGGCGTATGAGAATGCCCTTTTTCCAAGGTTCAAATTCACTCTTGGAACCTTCTAAAGCTGCAAATACCTTGACCGGAACGCGCGTGAAGGTGTATAAGGCTGAATTAAGGCTGCCACGTGCTCAGGGGCAATTCCATGCAGATACTTGAATCGCATCAATCTTATACAAGATACGACATCTCATTGGGAGTCAGTGTAACGTGGAGCATGTTTTACACTTCGGTCTGCTGCATTTTGAATACCTTGTAGTTTTAAGGGTAGAATCTGGCAAGTTATAATAAAGAGAGTTGTAGTAGTCAAGTGTAGAGGTTATAAAAGAATGAACTAAAGAGCAGGCGTCATCATGTGAGATATAGTTCCGAAGTTGTCTTATCTTAGTTAATTGAAAATAATCTCGTTTACAAACTAGATTCATGTGTGCCTTTATAGAGAAGCTACTCCCAAGCGTCGAGCTGACAGTGATGGGATTATTATTGTGGTGCCAAAAGAATGTGGAAAGTTGTAAATTTTTGAAAATTGTGGTGCCGTTCCAATTTTGTTTTTGACAATGTTATGGTTGAGAGACCAAGGGAGAACGGAAACTTTGGAACTGTTAACTGCGGAACGTGAATAAAAATGATTTGCAAGTTTGTTTAATTATAAAATGTTGATCACAAGTGGAAGCCTGTCAAGTTATTAATTAATTAAACACCTTAAGGATAGAAAACTTTAATTCAACCCAAACAAGTGATTAAGTTCGATTCATTTTAAATTATTTTCGTTTTTTCATTAATGTTTGAATAATTTTATATTTTTTTCTTGTTTGCTAATTTATTTATATTTATTTTTTGAATATTTCAATGAATTGTTCTTGAGCGGTACTTCATTCACAACAACAATAATAACACAGCTAAACCATTTCTTACAATCTCTGACTAATGCCATAATTTGAAAAACATCTTACAATATCTTTAATGTTTTTAAATGTTGTAATAAAACAAAAAAACATTTACAACAAGAATGATACACAAAAATTACATCATTTTCGTAGTGCAACAGCAAAAATATGAAGAATCAAACCTCGCTGTTGATCAACAAATAACACCGCCATTCATTGTAGGCATTCAAATTAGTGATGGGACGATGCCAAATTTTTTAACGATCCCGATTCCATCCAAATATCCCAATTCCTGATTCCCGATTATTTTTTAATCTGGCTATGTAGTTAGCTGTCAAATTAAGTAACAAATAATGACTCCGATACCTGCTTGTTATTTGTATTAAGCTAGGTGCTTAGCTGCCCATTTAAATATCAAATGAGTCTATTTGTAAAGCTGTTGCAAAAGCCGTCTTCTTATCAAAAGATACAGAAACAAATGACACAGTACCACTCATAAGACACAGCTCCATAACCACATTATAAAGCATTACAATCACAACTTACAAAGTAAAAAATTACTATCCCTCAAGGAGAAAAGTGCACGTGGCAATGTTAGAATTCATCCTAAACTTCTTAAAGATTGTGCCAATGAGCTGGAAGAATTCGAACAAACCTTTTGGCAATGGCAATGCAAAGTGGGGTAGTCCTTAACTCGTGGAGAAAAGCAGTAATCTGCCTGATCTACAAAGAAGGGACCAAAAAGTACCAGCACAGTATAAAGAAAAGACAGTAATTTAAAGAGCGCACTTTTAGACACGGGTTCCCCTGCTAGCTCCACCCTCTCCTCAAAAACCTCGCCTACCATGGATATACGTCATGATCGTAACCGTCCTACCCACAATGCTAAACGTGTTTTTATTTTCTTAAATAAATTTATTGGAACTTACGACTTTTATAAAACTTAATTTCAACATAATGAAAAGTTACAAATATGAATTAAACAAAATTGAAGGTTTTATATACTTAAACAAATAAAACGAACAGTTGTTTCAAAAATTAAAACAACCTTCATACATAATTACATCCATCCTCAACGAAATGTATAAACTAACTGAACTTTCAAGTTCTGAACAAAACTCTGGAGAGTTTCATACAAAACATGGTTACCAGATGCCGATTGGTGTTTATAGCCCAATTTCATTAGAAAAAAGAGAAAATATAGGCAAAATGTTTATCTTCTGTATACCATTATAAAAACTGTTGAAAATATTCGTTAGAATATGTATAAAAGACCAATTTTTATAAAGAAAGACCAAACGTATAATTTTATGGTTAAATGTTTTTAAAAAAGAGATAAGTCTGAGCTTTTTGGTAATGAAAAAAAAACTGGCAACCCGCCCAGCTAATCAAATTCGTTAATACTTGAGGTGAAAGAAAGAGCGCCCAATAAATACCTACCAAACTGGAGGCCTAGTGACATATACACACGGTCTTTAAATTACCAGATTCGACAAGTCTCAGAGCTTGCACAGTGCTGATGTACAGTCTCACCAAGGTTTTCGTATCCACCATGTTGTTAGTTGATATAGTATTTTATAACAATATACTACTGAAATTCATTATAATGGGGTAATTTTTGTACCCATGCTATATTGCTCAACAATAAATATCTTAACTTAAAAAAATGTTCATTATAAGCAAATACGTCATACAATTACTAATTATGTTTATTAGTTTCCATTTTTTAACTACGCAAATGCATTTTTCATGAAGTATTTAAAAAGATTCACTCTTAATGTCAAT
>JARUHE010367282.1:0-17480 GCA_031471125.1 Archaeomysis grebnitzkii
AACCGGCGGTGAATGTGCATTGCACCCATAGCCTGGTCCATTGGGACCAAATAATAAATAAAAAAAAAAAAAAAAAAAAAACATACATACCTAACACAAGAATCGATTTATAGGTTGGTAACTTATTTCTCTCACTGGATTGAACTTCACCCAAGATTTTGGTCCTGAAATAAAAATTACTGTTAGTAGTGACCTTTTTAATAAACTATTTGGAAAGTCTTATTTTTAAAGTTAAGGTATAATTATTGAATTTAATATACCTAAAATATGGTTGTAAGAAATACCAACTGGATAATAAGATGGTAATGCGAAATTTTGAATAAGTTGATTAGGAATTTATGACATTGTATATCGAAATGAGTGTGGTTTTGGGGACTTTAGATTTCTCTATTTCCGTGTTCTCAAACCAAAAAAGTCGGAGAGGCTTTATCCTGCAATGGCAAAAAAAATTGCAAAAATATCCAATCATCCAGAAAAAAAATTAAGGCATCCAGTAGTATATTGCCTGTCACAACACAAGCAGTTTCAAAAACAATTTTCCAGCTATTAGACACATTTACATCTTGGCATTGTTTTGCAGAAATAAATCATGCTCAGGGCAAACACAGGAATAAATTAAGTACATTTGTTTAGGCAAGCCAGTACTTAAAGAAATTGGTTTCATGTTTTTTTTAGTTTCGATCTATCCAAGTCAAACTGATAAGCCTATTGATCATTCATTTTGTTTAAAATTTGTTTGCATAAAAACCAGAAAGCCAAAACAATTTTTTTTCATTTCAAAGAAGACAAATTTTCATCTTTTTTTCAGTTTTCATCACATAAATTTTCTTCTTTAAGAAATGATTTGAGGCAAAACCATTGTTTTTGACAAACTAAATCTAATTTTCAGTCTAAGGTGTCACAAATTAGTGTTTCTAATGCTTAATACTGCTGTTTTTGTCTTCCATAGCCCAGAACAGTCTACAAAGCTAAAAATAAAAAAACACCCTGTTCAAGTCTTTCACCAATTTAAAAATGAAAGACCGCGATCTGCATTGCAATAATTACCATACCTATTTGACAAAAACCTGCAATTGTTAATGCCAATCAATCAAGCTTATGTCACTAATACGATGGTGTCATAAATTGGCTATTTGAGTTCTATCATCACAGAAACCAGTTTTGATATGTCCTCAAAATGGTCCTTTTCATGATTTTAGGAAAAATTGTCCTTTAATGATATTTTTTAAAACTATCAACATCCTCACAGCACCTGTAATTGAGAAAAATGTCATCCCGACCAATACCTTATGCCAGGGTGCCATTACTATGTACTCGGCTTCTGGAGACGGCCCTGCCAGCCAGTGTCAGAAATGTTTCTTTTTCTGTTTACAATTTCTATTTTTACCTTTTCAAACCAAAAAATAGCCACAAACAGGCCTATTCCTGCATGAAAACAGAAGAAAATAGCAAAAATGTGCCATTTTACAGAAGGAAAAAAATTAAAAAAGTTTACCATTAGCAGCCAATTTTTCAATTTTAGCCAGAAATGGGAATTTCAAACAACTGTTGCCATTTATTTGGTTTCGAAGGACAAAAATGTGACATTTCAAATCTTTAGGGTTAAAAAACACCTATTTCTGGAACATTGCTTATGTCATCCAAACAGTGGGCCAGAAACAGATTTTCAATTGGACTCCAACAATTCAATAATTTACAAGTTGATCTCTAGCAGTCCACAAAGCTAATAACGTTGTGCATTCAAATTGCTATTGTGCATGGTGTATTTCTGAAGCAGGGTGCCAGAAATACAATTTTTAGGTTGTGGAGTTTCATTAAGGAATAACGAGAAATGTCTAATAATGTTCAACGAACATTAAAACTAGGAGTTCAAGAAATTGTTATTAATTAATAGCATAATCATTGTCTCGGAGGCCCTCAGTACAAAACCAGTGGATGCGACAGGCACTTGCCTGATGGTCTGACCTGCTGGGGGTGGATTAGATCCCTTCGATATTAAGGCCCCATTGCCTCTGTTTCATAGCTGTATAATGCAATCAAAATATTTCCAAAATTCAGGGAGATGCTAACTATAGCTATCAATCAGAATGGAAAGCTAACAGTTGTCATTAGCTTCTTCATAATTCAACTATAAACTATTAAATAGTTTGTTTTATTTTAATAGGATTACTAAATTCAATTAATACTTTCATAAATTAATCTGTAGACCCATTTTCTAAAGAAAAAAAACTAAAAGTTAACTTTTATTTGAGTTTGTTTACATAAATAGCAGACGTTGATTTCAAATATTTCTGGATTTTTGTTTGAAAGCTCTCTAAAGCCATTTCAAAAAGAGTGACAAATTAGTGACATTTCCATTTTGTAACTGTTAGAGAAGAAAAAAGCCTATAGATTGACGATGTTTGTCCTTTAACTTAGAACTTCTAAGTCCAAGCATTTAGGCCTAAGATATTATTTTTTTTAGATTAAAATATTGCATAGGATTTAACATATGTTCCAAAGAGTTTATTTTACAGTAAGAAATGTTTAGTATACCCATTTGATAGGGATAAGACACTCGTGCAGTGAAGACTGCGTATGCGCTAGTTTCTTTTACCACTTGATAGTTTTTGTTTACAGAAGTTCACTTAAGGCGTTATCAACCGCACTTTTTCTTAATTTAAACAGGTTGTGGTTAACGTATGCAGCGGAGTCTAGTATTGCGCCATAACGACAAGTAAAAATATGTGTATTCAGTAAGCTGATAACTTTTTTTTGTAATCTATATTGTATTCATTTATTTCATAGAAACAAAACACACTTTACTGTATTTGCAATTTCCAAACCAAACACTTATTAATGAAATAGTAATTGGCAAGCATCGACCACGACCTATGTGATTTAAATCTATATAAATCACATTCTTATAAATACCATTAAGAGGATAGTTTTCCTAAAAATAACCATAAAAACTGCATTTTTTAATAAAAACCATTTAGACGACATTTTCTCAAAAATTGGTTATGCGAGGCAGGGTGTCATAAATAAACGTTTTCTGTGCTTTAAATTTTCATTTAGGTCCTCTGCACCAAAAACTGTTTCTAAGTGACCTATTTCAGACATAAAAACTGAAAAAATGAACGGTCTTCATAAAGCTAAAGTTTTGAAAAACTACATCCTGGCAATCTTGCTGTAATTCAGTAGAAACAAAAAAATTGAAGGGTCAAGATACATTTCATTGAAAGGTCAAGGACCTACAAAAAGACGATGTCATATTTTCAAATAAGATTAGCTATTTTTTTGCATAAACCAGTATTTAAGCAAATTCTGGCATTTTTGTGACCCACCAAAAACTTAAACCGACTTCAATGCTCTTCTAATGGTTATCAGTGGCCAAAAAACACCAATTGAGGAGCAAAGACTTGTTAGAAAATCTGACTCTGGGCATGACGTCAAATACTCAGACAGAAAATTGGACGGTAAATCAAAATTTGAAAAAGTTTTAAATTACACAAAATTAGAAGAAAACATGGTTATACTTATTAAATAACATAAAAATGAGGAGATAGTAAGCAAATGGCAATCATTAAGTTGGAACACCTAATCAAGAAAATGTGGAAAAGTTATACCTCGCACTCCTAACGTACATGCAGATTTTTTGTCGTTAGGTTATATGGCAAACCAAAACATTTCATCCTACACTTACTCACTCTTCATTTTTATGTCATTCTTTTTTTCGCTTATTCTTTTAATTTTTAGGTTATTTCAAATGTTTAGCCGTATTTTCTTCTAATTTTGTGTAATTTAAAACTCTTTTCTGTTTTGAAACGTCATCCAGCCGTTGGTTGTGATGTCACGCCCGGATGACGTCAAATTTTCAAACAAGACATGCTACATAAGCCAGTTTGTAAGTAAATTTTAGCCTTAAGTGACCAAACAAACCAACCCTAACTTGGTGGCCAAAAAACACCATTTGAGGAGCAGTCAGGTTAAATTTTGTTAGGTGGGTTACGATAATGCTAAAAATTGCTTAATTACTGGTTGTGTAGTCCAAACCATGTTAGAAAGTACGGCGTCAACCGAGCGTGACGTCACAACTGACAGTTGGACAGCGTTCCATAACGAAAAATAGATTCAAATTACATAATATCTATACAAAACATGGATATATGCAAGAACCACCATTTAAAATTTTTAAAAAAATGTGTAATAACATGAAAATGAAGAAAACACGGTCATACATACAGGCCAATACTTTAGCCTGCCACATTATCCCAGAGGACTATTAGCTTTCGCATTCAGACATTTTCCGTCAAAAATTTGATTATGCATAAATATATTCAAACTTACTAACCTCTAAATAGTTTACTTATGTTTTTAACAACAATTTCATAAATGTGACAATTGTTGCTATGTGCATATATTTTACAAATATGTTCAAATGATCATATTGAAAAACACGAAAGAAAATATTCTAGTGGATCTGTGGTCGAGCTAAAAAAGACCGAAAATATGGATGACGCATGGATGAAGAAAGAAAATGTTGTTCAGTTCTATTACGCCATACGTGGCTACTTGCAATACTAATTTTTAAATTCAGTGAATTGCACATTTGTTGATACAAAATGCAAGTATTTTTAACTAAAAATTATGAAAGATTGTTCATGTGTAATGAAAATAAAATTTTATACTAATTATACTGATAGCTTTAGCTAATTTGTGTGTGAAAGGTCTTTTGCAGTCTTAGGAAGATATTTTTACCCGGCCATAAGTTTGAATTGTTTTCAATTTTTCTATCGTACATTTATTTTCTGGATTAATTGTGTTGCGAGAACATAACAATGATTGCACTTTGCAAATATTTTAGATCAAATCACTTGACAGATTATGATGTTAATGACAATTCAATTGTGTTGCTGATTCCTGGCCAGTGCATCAAACGGGGACATTTTTTTGTTCTTCAAAAATTCAACTTCCATAAATGTTCTCTAGGCAGATTTTCATCTGAATATCTCTTTAAAAATAAATAAACTCAATTGAATAATTGAATTATATGTTTCTTCTTTCAAAATGAAGACCATTGTTAGTGTAAATAATTCATAGTTTTGCATGGAAGTGTAATGGTACTGATTTAAATTACTTTAATTAAAAATTATGAAAGGAAAATGTTCTCCATGCGATTTTGAAAATGTTCTCCAAAAATTTTTGAAGACCCTCTTGACACACTGCCCTGGGTGTGTTTAACAAAAAAAAACTATTAACCATGTCCAAAGCTACTTCACTTTGACCCTGTTTATGACAAAAAGTGCAACTGAGACTTAGAAAAAAAGTGCAACCTTGAATTTTGAAAATTTGAATTTATGACCTGCGGAGTAGTGTGCCAAATTTTTTTTTTCTCCACAGTTAGTCAATTGAATCAATTGTTAATGAAAATTACTTATCGCGCAGACGCCACTTACATAATAATCCAACTAGGTCTATACAATATAAATTGGTATTTTTTCTATACAAAATACAATTTTTTTTACTTCACCACCAATCACCAATCAGAACTCCGTTCTCTAAAGGTTTCTTGCAACCCGGACTAGTCCGAAGTAGCAGGAAAGTACGGTACGAAGGCGAATGCCCAAGGCTCAAAATAAGGTACATTTTTTAAACCAGTTTTTGTATAGTAAACCATTTGGAAATTTTGTGAAAGTATTATACAATTGAAGTATAAGCATTTTTCTTACATTTTGATAAGTAACCTATATGTCTAAGTCATAAGGTTGTTTTATATATAATTTTTCAGACGTAGGTTTTAAAATCTGTCATCGCGCACATTACCCCATATTTACTTATAAATAATATCTAATATAAATCTACTGTCTATTAAGTGAGTTAAACAATTCATTATATATTGAAAACTTATTTAACATTAAATAATTACATTTATTTCATTCCACATCAATTTATCAAAACATACTCCTCCCTTTGTTTAAAACTCTACACATATGAATAATCTCATAAAAATTTATACCACACTCGATCTACATTACAAGTATGCGATAACGTATGCAATTACATACGCATACGCAATTTTAGCTCGACGTATGCGCATACGCATATGACCGTAACCAATGTATCATGTATTGCTTAATACACTTATTAGACAGTAGATTTGTATTAGATATTATTTATAAGTAAAAATATAAATTACTTATCGAAAGGTAAGAAAAATGTTTATACTTCAATTTTATAATACTTTCACAACATTTCGAAATGGTTTACTATATAAAAACTGGTTTCAAAAATGTACGTTATTTTAGCCTTGAATATTGGTCTACTTAAAGGGTGGCAACATGGTTTAATAACAACGTTGTTATTAAGCCATACTTTTTTTATGGAATAATTGAAACGATACCGGGAAATATCCAGTTTAGCGGTGGTTTTTATGGTAACAAAATGGCAAAACCAAAATTACCCTACACAATTGAAAAAGTACCCCGCATCAATTTGTATTTGAGTACTTAAATAAGAGTCACTATTGGAACTCACCAAACATTTAATTTACCTAAACCAACTCTCTTATATGTAAAAGGAGTTTAGATTTGATATATGAAGGTGTACAAAATTTATTTTGGGAACGCGTTATCTCCTTCGAAATTTAAAAATAAAATACCATACATCTTTGAACTATTTCATTAGATTTTGCCAAACTACTTTACCGCCTATAAACTGGAAGAGTGTCTATCGTTCTCAATTGTTTCATAAGAAATAAATATAGTTCACTTAGTTGCAAAGTTATTTTGAAATCAACACCTACAAATAAATTACTAACCTTGGGATGAACAAATGGTTTTCATAACAATGATCGACTGATAATTTTTATAACACAGCCAACACCTCACAGCTGCGTAAAAGGAGCTTGATACGCAGCTACAGTAGACCGTAGCCATTATGTTTTTAGCGGAGACGTAAGGCACCGCTTCTTGAGTTACCCTTGTTTGTTGTTGCCTTTGCTAAGGATTTGTGAACTTGTTTTTTTTTAAAGTAGACTATACATTTTGTTTTAGTGCTATGATCATTTAGCATAAATGGAAGATCTTGAATTTGTTAGGCTGTGACAAGCAGCTGTTATAAACTACTAGTGATGGTTTGGGCCGTAGAGGTGGATTTTGACCCAAAATTTTTCTTTTTTCAATTTTATTGAACATGAATGGCTTCATATATAATTCTGAACAAAATAATTTGGTTATTGAAATAATAAGTTTATAAATCTTAAAACTTAGTAGAATTATGGAAGATATTTTTTAATTTTTACTTTACAGATTTTTTATTGAACATGAATGGATTTATATACAGTTCTGAGCAATATTGCCCAGGATGTTTTTTTCTAAAATGAATATTTATTGAAATAGTAAGTTTTCAAATCTTGGTTAGGCACAAAGTAGAATTTTGAAAAAATATATTTTTGCTAAATTTTTGTTTTACAACATTTTTTATTGAACAGGAATATACTGTATATATAATTCTGGACAATATTGTCCAGAATAATTTTTAAAATGAATATTTATTGAAATAATAGGATTTCAAATCTTGCCCTGCAAACATTTTGGGCCAAAAAGTGCACGATACACGTACTTTTTTCGTTCCAAAAAGGGCCCGAAAAGTACACTTTTTTCGGCACCATTTTCGCACAGAATCGGTTCCCTTAAAGTATACTTTATCGGACAGATTTTCGGGCCAAAAACGTACAAAAAAGTTAAATTTTAAAGTTTATTTAAGTTATTATTATTATATTGATTTCATTATTATTATTAATTTCATTATTATTATTAATTATCCAATCTATTTATTAACTTAATTTGATAATTATTAACATTAATTATAATTTAATTTTTCACTCACTTTCTTAGGAACTCGAACTCTAAGCCTCGGGATTCACAGGCGAACGCGTTATTCACTTGACCATAAAGAAACTGCATTCAGAAAAGAATTTTTGTCATATTTTCTCGTATGTTTTGATTATTTGATTTTTTATATTTAAAACTTTTTGATTGGTATTTCATTTTCGATTTTATAACTTTTTATACTTAGTTAAAATTATAATAAATTATAAATAACTTTTGGGCTACATCTTAATCAATAATTTTGTAGACATTTTAAAATTGCCATTTACATCGGTGGCGATGTAACTATATATATAGCATTCTAATTAAATACAGTTATTGTAGCAATAGACTAAATTGTTTTCAAATATCCTAATTTATATAACTTAGATATGTTATAATAGCTAACAAAGTAAGACTGCAGTTATTGTTATGGTGCTATAGCTATAATTACAGTAAAACACGCCAAAATGATGCAAGATAAAAGAACAATTAGTACAAACTGTACTTTTGCTGTCCATTTTTGGGCCAAAAAATGTACAGTATACACCCTAAAATTAACTATTCTAAATATGCTTTATGCATATTTCAAAAACACAAATGACGCAGATTTTTTTTATTTCATGATCCAATAATTGTAAAGTATAAAATAAAATTTATAAATAAGAAAAAAACGTATACTTTTCAGACAGTTTTGAAAGTATACATAACAACTGGCTAAAATCGGTTAGATCCATATAGTCTATGTTTAAAAAATATATTTTTTTACATTAGAAATACTGTTTGAGTTATAAGAAACAATTTAACTTATAAAATCTTTGCATTTAAAATTATCGTACAGAATCGGTCCAAAAAAGTATACTTTTCGCCTCAACGATGTTTGCAGGGTTATTAAACAGACGAGATTGTAATATAACAATTTCAGGTAATCAGCTGATAATTTTTATTTTATATTGATATGTCATCATAATATAGTTAATTATAAATTTTTTCATTAAATAACCAGTTTAATTACAACAGTATTTATTAATTTATTGTTGTTTTTATGACCATTTAATACTTAACCTTGTTTTCATATGGTGTAAACCTTTGTAATAAACATAATTTCAGGCTATCACCTAATTATTTTGATTTTACATTAAGATGTTAACCTAATATAGCTAATTAGGAAATTTTTCATTAAATAACCAGTTTCATAAAAATAAACAAATTTTATAATTTTTTTTGTTTTTAAATTTATTTTTATGTTAAGAAGTTGTGTTATTAAATAGTGTTTTCTCAAAAATAATAATTTTGATAATTGTTACCAAGTTACTGGATGGTTGCAGGCCATTTCAACCGTTGGGTTCAGGGATTACTAGCTATGAACATTAATTGTTTTGCATAAAGTCTAAACAATATTGTCCGAAGAAATTTTTTTAGTAAAATTTTGATTTCATCCACTTTTATTTTACAGATTTTATATACATATAATAATGTTCGTAGCAGATATAATACACTGCTCGATGAGTTTACCAACTTGTATTTTTTTTCAAAAGTAGACTGAATATTTTTTGTTTTAAAGCAATTATCATTTAACATATGGATCGACAATAGCACAAGTGAGGCAACTCACATTAAAACAGCATAGAGCTTGCCTCACTTGTGCTATTGTTGATCCATATATGCCAGGAATATTTCTTAAATAAATTTTCTCCAAAACTTAAATTTATTGAAATTATTGCTTTGTTATGGTGTTTATCAACTTAATTTTTTTCAAAAGTAGACCAAATATGTTTTAGAGCAATTATCATATATTCAATTTTATTAATAAAAAAATAACTTTTTTTTATTAATAAAAAAGGTTACTTCGTGTCTTCATTAACTTATATTTATAAATCTTAAGTATCGCATATACTCTTTTATCTCTGCTCTCAAAAAACATCTTCAAGTAGTATAAATATTAAGGGTATGTCCATAGTCTATATTAAAAGTCTGCAATATCCGCCTAGGCCAAAGCTTAGGCTTCGGAACACTTCTAGCTTTTTTGGACTGAATAGTCTGCCATTTTATTATATTTCAAAATGGTTTTAAAACAAAAAATTACCGATTTGCTTACTTTAGGTTTTAGTGATTTACCATACATAGATACTATTGAAAAAAGTCATAACCCCAGAATTACCTTTAGTTTGAATTTTCAAAGTGGCACCACCACTTGGTAGAGTAATTTAATGTCGATTGATACCACTTCCTTTTGAAAAAATCCATATCAAAATTAGATACAATAAAAGATCAAACAAGCATCTTTAATAATTAGGCAACTGATTAAAACCGGCAAAAATAATTATTTCAAGCATGCTTAAAATAGTGGGATGTATAAAATGGTTCAGAAGTAGTGGTTTAACACTCTAAAAATGCAGGGACACAAATAGTTTAATATTCTTGAACCAGTGGGCTTTAAGATGAAAACAGTCTAAGAACACACTGATTAAACATGCCTTGAAGATCAGTCCTGTTTAAATAACCAGTATCTCACAATAAAAACCCATACTATTTGTTTGGTGAGCATGTTATCTGGGTTTGAAAGGTGACATTGTTACCTTATTTAAACATTTTACTGAACTTAGTTTAAATGCACAAATAACAGTATATTTGATGGAAACATTAACATCCATTTGCTTTGGAAGTGGTTGCGCTGTCAAAAAGACGAGTAAACCTAGACTACTTTTTGCGTTGACTTGGCAGCCAATAAATTGTTAATTTAATGACAATTGAAATCATCTTACCTAGATAGATGAAAACAGGGTTATAGGACAATTGAAATTATACAGGCTCCTTACCTACATCACTGCCTTTTATTGTGACATACATTTAGTACATATCAAATGTTGAATAAAAATAATAATTGATAAATATATTTAATATAATGACTATAAATTAAACGTAGCAGAAGTAGCAGTAATTGCTGTGTAGATGTGTGTGTTGTTTATTGGAACATATTGATTTGTTATCATCTTGATCACTTCCTGAGCAGCACATCCGCCAATATAGGCTGCAATTGAGTGCACTTCAGCTGCTCCATAGCGACACATTTCATGAATGAAATCGTCTTTGATTATTGGTCCACATCCCCAATCTCCAAGGAGCTTGTTCACACAAACTTTCAACCTAACAATGTCGGTTTCAACTTGGTCTTTGAAAAAACCAGGATAAGCTCGAAACTCCGAATGAAATTGATCAACTGCCCTCAACATGACATACCACACCAATTCATTCTCCGGATCTTCTAAATGACTTCCAATATCACCCAAAGATATTGAACCTTTATATTCATCATTTATAGATTTTCCCTTCAATGCTCTTAGAGCATGGCTGTTTTTACAGAACAGTCTAACATCTTGTTCAGATATGACAGATTTTCTAGGGCCCAATTGCTGACAAAGTTCCTGCACTCTTCTATATACACATTCAGCATCTTGAGTTGCTTGGTCTCGATAGATGTTTTGAATTTTTATATATTTGTCGGAATCAGCTGTCATGTCAGGAATTATTCCTCTAACAGGCAATGCTTCTTTACCTTCAGAAGAAACAAATTCTTGCAATGCTCTAGCCATGATCCAAAATTTGTTTGTGGTAGGACAAGGAATGATAGAAGCGGCTTCATTCAAAATAGCTTGAACATTACTAGGGACAACTGATGGCACAAGAGAGGCATTAACTGCTTTCATTGCTTCTTCAAAATTTTCTTCAGTTTCTCCATTTTCTTTTGTTCGCATACCTTTCAAAATAGTTTTGCTAAATTCTTTTTTTTCTTTATAATTTTTTGGTGGACAACCATTTTCGTTCTTCCATGTCTCTAAATATTTAAATAAGATAACTACATAAGGGATATGTGAATGTTCTCTAAAATCCATTGCATCTAAGTTGATTCCTTCTATGTGTTTTACTAAAGATAGAAATGGTCTGTCAAGTCTAAGATCTGGTATTTCATTGTCAGGATGAGATTCAATAATTGTATGTTCTTCAAACTGTAAAAAAATATATTGATATTAGGCTCAAGGCATATTAGTATTTTCAATGTTTTTCATTGTTCAATTGAAAATGGATGTTATGCATATTATAATAAATAATTACAAAAATTGTTTTTTGAATAAAAATATATATTAAAATGATTTAACATTGTAATAAAGTTTACAGGGTGAACTAGCTTTCCAAAAACTAAATGGTTCAAATGTTCGGTGAATATTCAATAACTATATGAAAAAAAATGAAAAAATGCATTATAAAATTCACCTTAAATAATATTTATGTACACTTCATATCCAATCTACAGTTATAGATGCAAAGTATGAGAATTGTTTTAAGTTAATAAATAAAAAGAAAAAATATAGATAGAAAGTACAAAATACAAAAATAAAATATCAATTAATATATCCAAAAGAGCAAGCACGATTAAATGCTACACATTAAAATATTCGTCTGTCTATACAAAAGATTTTAAATTTGTGTTGATTTTTTCAAATTAACACTTGAAAAGGCTATTTTATAATGGTTTTGATATGGAGAGTAGTTTTCTTCTAGTGTGTGGTGGTCAGAGCCTTCAGCATTGTTTTTGTGATGGTGTTTATGTTTTGTTTAGGTAAGGTTTGGGTACAATGTTAGGCCAAAGATTTTTTGATTCTTGATCATGGGCAGAAGTATGTTGTTTGAGCATTAAAATAAAATTCAATTAAATTGAAAAAGAGTTCGTGAATATTGTTGGGAATGCCCATACAAGCAATTATTATTAAAAAAAAATTGTTGTAAGACTTCAATTAATCTCACAATTAGCTTGGTCAAAAACTTTAACCAAGAAATTTGGCTATGTTCCTAAGAATTTTTTTCATCAAATATAAAAAATGTTCCATTGGACTTACCAAAGTGGTGCATATAGTTGAAAATACAAATACAAACAAGTGTTATTAAATAAACTTTGTTGGATAACTTCAAACAAACCACTAACCGAGAAAATTGGCAATGTTAAAAAAGTTTTTTATTTTATAAAAATCAAAAATGTTCCATTGAGCTTACAAAAGTGGAGAATACCCATACAAACAACTATTGTTAAACAAACTATGTTGTAAAATTTCAAATAAACTCACAATAAAAAAATGATATCCATCAACCAGAGGTAACAAATGGTTTCAGTAAAAGACAAAAGCCTAAATGACAGATTAATTGAACTTATAAAAAACTGTGAAATAAAAAAAACTTAAAAATTTGTTTCCACCCCTTACAAAATAGCCAAACATTTTTTAAGTTCATAAAAAACAATCATTTTTAGGGAAAAAATACATAAAAACTTGTTTATTTTTATAGTAAAGTTATCATTCAAGAAAAAATTGTAAATTAAAAAAAAATCAACATTTAGCTTCACCTCCTATAAAAATAGTGAAATATAATATATATATTTTTTTATTTAAGGTACATTATTATTCAGCTCATTATCTATAAACTTTGTTCAATAAAAAAAATTGTAAAATAAAAAATAAAAAATTTCAACATTTACCTAAATTGTGAATGCAAGACGACGACAATAATTGTAATAGGGTATCTGTAGGATGGATACCCTAACAACATATTTAAAAAAAAACTTTCTTAGAAAACTTATTCTTAAATTTTATTCTCAAAAACTTACTTGTACTCGAATGTATCCAATCATTCCATAGCTTCTTACCACAACCAAAGGTATCTTGGCATTCCAAAGAATTTGTGATAAATTTAATAAATTTCTGAAAATAAACAAAGTTTTATTTTCTCAATTTAAATTGATAAAACATTGCAAAAATGTTTTTTGGTCGAATTTGAAAGAGAAACAGACGGATGAGGTTACTCAGCAATGTGATCTGTTTTTAGTAGAAATGTAATTGTTAGGAAGAATATTTCTAGAATAATTTTTTTTCTAGAACTTGAATTTATTTTTATGATGTTTATTGACTTGCAATTTCTCTAAGAAGTAGACTGAATATATTTTATTTCTTATTTTTTATTTTATGAAACTTGAATTTATTGAAATAACTAGGTTTTTATTGCGTTTTTGAGTCTGCTATAAGTCTGTAGGGTTTGGTTATGTACTATTTACATCTTAAACTCTAATTTTCTTGCATTGGATGTTGCATGTTTTGATTGGATGATATTTTACCTACTGGAGTATAACAAATTGAAAGATTTATTTCCAGTAAATACTAGCCATAGATGACCTGCAATCTCACGTGGCTATAATTCAATATTTATTTTATGAAAATAATTACTTCTGGTAATGTTGGTTAGATGGTCATTATAAGCAACTATTGTTCAATAAAACTCTGTTTTTGATTATAACTTTTTTAAGTTGGGTTTTTCAAAAATAATTACTCTTGGCAATTTTGATTGGATGGTCATAATAATCAACTTTTCTTCAATAAAACCTTTTGTAACTCTTTAAACAAAAAACTTTAAACTTTTGCTCAAAATTTTGAGGGTTTTTTTGGTTATAACTCCGTAAATATTAATTTTTGAAAAAAAATATTCATAACAATATTGGCTGGAAAGTTAAGACAAACAACTTTTATTTATGGAAATTCTCTCTCTAAAAAAAAGTTGTTTAACACTAATTGATTTTCAGGTGCAGACGACGATGACGGAAAAATAAAACCTATATAGAGCTTTTTCCTAACGGAACGCTGGATAAAAAATCAATTTAATTTACATCTTTCAAATGAACCGACATTTAACTTGTTTTGAAAGTATATCTTTCTATATATAAATAGAATTCCATAGTTTAAATGAAATGATGGAATAAAAAATTGAACCAGATGTATGGCAAGTCACAGAAAAGCTTGTCCAAGAAAAGCAATTGGTAACATAAATTATTATAAAACACACTTTGTTGTAAAATTTCAAATACATTCACAAATGTTTAATCAAAAACTTGGCTGTTCATAAAAATGATTGTTTGTATGGACATTCTCAAAACAATATGAACTATTTTTGAAATTTAATGGAATATTTTTATTCCATTAAATTTAAAAAATGGTTCATATTGTTTTGAGAATGTCCATACAAACAATTATTTTTTCAGAGCTTTAAGCAAATTGACAACAAGCTTAATCAAGAACATTACTTAAGAAATAGAGCTCCTTATAAAAATATTTTTTTTATTGAAATCTAAAATATTTTGTTAAATTTAAAAAATTGTTGAGAATATCCATATAAACAAATAATGTAAGACAAACTTTGTTGTACAGCTTCATTTAATTTCACAATAAGCTTAATCAATAACTTGAGCCAAAGAATTTAGCTATGTTTCCAAAATATGTGGGGTTTTTTAAATAAAAAATATCCGATCAACTTGAAAAGGCAGTGAAGATTTTTGAAAATACCTATACAAAAAATTATTATCAGACACTGTTGAAGAGATTCAAATAAATTCACAGTGAGCTTAATCAAAAAGTTTAACCCAAAAATTTGGCTATCTTCATAAAAAAAATTTTTTCCATTCAAACCAAAATAAGTAGTACATATTGTTGAGTATACCCATACAAACAAACAAACTTTTTTGTAAAAGTTCAAATAAACTAACAATGAACTTAATCAAAAAGTTTAACCAAGAAAGTTTTATAAAGTTAATAAAAAAAAATTCATTACAATAAAAAACGTAGCATTAAACTTAAAAAAGTAGTGCATATTATTGAGAATAGACATACAATTATTATTAACCAAATTTTGTTGTTAGAGCTTCAAATAAACTCACAGTGAGTTTAATCTAAAACTTTAAAATTAAAAGCATTCAATTAAATTGAAAAATAAACATTGCATATTGTTGAGAATACCCATAGAAAAATGATTATTAAATAAATTGTATTGTAAAACTTTGAATAAAAGTATAACTCAAGATTAACTAGTGTACGGCTACTACAAAACTACAAACCAAATCTTCCAGCATACATACTTTTCTGCTAATCCAGTGGCAATCACTATGGTAAAAGAATTGAAAAAATCTGGTTGATTTGTGAGAATTTCTTCAACAGGCTGATCAACAAATGCTCCTCTAACATCAGGATTCAATTCTAGTAGGAGTTGCAGAACAACCTCTCCTCTGTAGGAATCTATGCTGTCATAGTCTAGAAAGAAACTGAAAGATTGGAATTATTAATATTATAGTATTTCACAAAAAAAATTGACATCAATTCCAATTATGGAAACTTTTTGGTATCTTTTGGTATATTTTTCACTAAAATGATTTTGTAAGAAATGAACTAATTAGCTTTTATTTTATTTTTAATTAAAAATTATTCATAAATGTTTAAATTTAGTTTCGTTTAAATGAGTAACTAAAAACTAACTACAAGTGTATATGGATAAGGTTTATCAAATCTGCCACATTAACCCATACCATAGCAGTTGAGCTGTTATTTCTTACAAAAACATAAATAAAGGTATACTAATTTAGTTATTCTAGCAAAAATTGAACACAAAACCATGCAGGAAATATAATTGTGTTTTAAATGCAGCATTATTAAGCATAATGTGGAGTTTTTCATTCAATGCATGCTTTAGAAATGTGTGACATCTGTTAATGATAGTTCTATCTCAAGGGAAGTTGCCCTTAATTGTTTTTATGTAAAAGTTTATATTCCAAACCATACATTCTTCACTTAAGATTGGGAAATGTGTTTATTTTCACTAAAGATCCAAGTTTCATACTAAAATTAAGTACTTATAATGATTACAAACCTAACTGCCTTGTGAAATGAAAGTCATTTTTGTCTGTAGGCTTATGTATCACAAATATGACATAATTGTCTTGATTTGAACATTAGGCCTAGCCCCAGGACACCTGGACTGCCTTTGAGGATTTCAAAATTAAATACTTTATTCAGGTTTCATTTATTTTATAACAGTTTTTCTAATTATCAATTGGGTTAATAAAGAAAATAATAACACTATTCACAATTCTCTGAATTATTTTATCTTTTTCAATTCTCAATTAATTATTTATTTGGTATATATGGTAATGCAGGGTGAAATCACAATGGGCCTTTATATTTTAATCAAATTATTTATACTTTGCTATTTAAAAAGCAAAATTATTTTTGTGACAGATAAAACTAAATAATCCGGCAGTTAAGAATGAAGTTATGAATAAAAATATTTGTGTGATAGAATATGTATTTTTCAAACAGGAATGCTTTTGCCCTGCAGTACATTTTTAAAAAAGAATCCCTACAAGCTTTTTCACATCAATTGTGATTTTAAAGTTTAAATAAAACTTGTAAGTACTATTTATACATCTAAGATATATCCATACAAAATATAAAATTAACATCAATAAGAATTGGTTAAAAAAGAATGTGGCTGTTTTACTCAACATACGGGGAGAAATAGATGCATATTTTTTATGTTGAAAAAATATTTCGCTAATTTCCAGTTGTCTTAAAATATGGTTTCTTGTATCATCAGATGCGTAAAAATCTGAATGTAAATTAAATTAAAATTAATTTGTTGTTACAATAAAGGTTAATAGGGTAAAAACTAGTAATCCACGAACCGGACAGTTCAAATGTCTCGCGATGATTCATTCAGTAACTTTAAAAAAAAATTCTCTAAAAATATCAAATCAAAAATGGTGTT
>JARUHE010367393.1:0-17473 GCA_031471125.1 Archaeomysis grebnitzkii
TTTTTGATAAAATGATGTTTTCTCACTTTGTAACACCATTTTTGATTCGACATTTGTGGAGATGAATTTTGTTTAAATTTACTGAATGAATCATCGCGAGACATTTGAACCGTCCGGTTCGTGGATTACTAGTTATAAGAGGTGAAGACAAGTGTTAGTTTTTTATTTCGCACTTTTTTTATAAGTTCATTTAATTTATAATCTACGTGTTTGTCTTTTACTGAAACCATTTGTTACCTCTAGTTGATGGATGTCCTATTATATCCAAAAAAAATTCCATAGCATTGTATGTTATTCTTCAATTTTTCTAATTGAAGCGGGAGTTTATTTAATGGGCACATTTATATAATAGTTTTATAATATCCTGTGTTCTTAAAGAATCTTGTTAAAAGTAGACAACACCATCCTGGGAGGTAGCCATGAATGACAAACTTGTATCAATACAGCTGAAAAATTTAAGTAAAATTCACATGCATGCTATATCACTGCCGACTTTATTAGTAGAGTTGGCTATACCATTTTCTTTGCCTTGTATCACAATATGAAAACCCATAGCCACACATTTTTCATTTAGACATAGCTAAGCCAGCACCGACTGTACTACAGGCCTTTCACATTGAAATCCCTATTACACAATTCATTCTCGACCCATCTTTTCTTGATACGGGATTAACTCTCTTGTCGTTTGATCAATAATAAAATAGTTGATCTATGATCAACAAAGTTGATCAGAAGTAAAGAAATGTTAGGTCGATATCACGATTATGGTTGGTATCTATGCTACCAGTTGTGTTTCCAATGGTTTTTTGTAATCGTCAAAAATTCATGGCAAGTAAGTAAGAGGCCTGTAGTAGAGTCGGCATTGCCTAAGTTAAGATAGAAACAGATTCGTATTTTTTTCCCATAAGTTAAACAGATACCTTCCTTTCTTTGTTGCCAGGTAGGCTAGTTTCGCGCAACCGCTAGAAACGCCTCGACACTGCTGCATTGGTCAGCGGAAACCAATTTCTTAGCGATACTTGGAGGAAATCTCTATAGTTGAGCTTCTCATCCTATGTATATATTGATGTTGTTCCTAGAATATTGTTTTTTTAAGTAAAGTGTTAACTAAATCAATATTGAAAATATTTAGAAGGTGCCGACTGAACCACTAGTGATTTCTTTTTCTCCGACTGCACGTAATTAGACAATTCGGTACCGTCTCCAATTATTGTTTTATAAAACGATAACATAACCCAAATCTTGTAGTATCTTTTTGGTGAATACTATGGTGTACTGTTACATATGAGAATGACGAATTACCTCCAAAACAACCCGATCCCATATAACAGAACCCTTTAATAAACAAATTATGCAATGTTTGCCGATACCCGAGGTCTAAATGGATAAAAAAAAGTACAAAAGAGGTAACCCACATTAAGTTAGCATAGAGCTAACCTCACTTGTGCTATTGTCGAGCCACATACTAAAGGTTTGCCCAATCGTATGGTCGACGTCTTTTATCAGTTACTTCGCAAGCAATGGTGACGTCATGTGTCTGAATATACATTGTTCCAACATGATGGACAAAGATATTGGCCTTACGATGTTATCAATTGATCCAAAAGGTGCTTTTTTACGATATAATTTTAGTGTGCAGCTTACCTGCATGTTTTTGTTAGGTAAGCCACATAATGTGATTTTATATATTGAAAAAACATTATGTATGAAATATGAATTAATAACATTCATAAACCATTTTCTATAAAATTGACAAACTATACAATCAGATACATGATGCCAACTGTACTTAACAGGTATGTCCCAAAAACTTTTTAGAAGTTTAATACCTAACCAAACCATTTGATAGCACAACTGTAGGATAGATACTATAAAAAATTTGTTTAGTATAAGTCCACAGATCAACTAAGATATGACAATCAATGTTATAATTTTCCTGCATGTAATCGTCATTAGTGTCATTTTATTTGTTCTAAGTCCTTGAAATGCCTGTGGCTTGGACATATGGAATGTGCATTTTCGCTGCAATTTTTTTATTAGTTTTATTATTTTGCTATTCAAAAACAAATTAAGATTATGACAAACATCAACAATTGTAAAAATCTTAAAATTGCAGTGAAAATTCACCTTTCATACGTCCAAGCCATGGGCATTTCCAGGACTTCGAACAAATAAAATGGTGCTAATGAGGATTACATGCAGGACCATTATACCATTGGATTGTGATATCTTGGTTGATCTGTGATAAGCCTTTCTGATTTTTCCCTATAAGTATTTTCTGTAGCATAGATAAATAAGGCCATGAAAAAGTTTGTATTGTATGCATGTTTTTCCTTTTTGTCGAGCGAGTGAAACAAAGTTAAGACGTAGGTGTTACTTTTCCGTCGTTGTTGTCGTCAGGAAATTCAATAAAATGTTAAAGTTTTTATTTTCTTGATAACTTGTTTGTTTTTAATACTTTTGCATCAAGTTTTCAGAACTAAACAATCAATATGCTTACAATATAATGCAATAGAATTATTTTTGATAATTTAAAAATTTTTGATATTTTTTTAGGTTAAAATGAGGAGAAGTAACTTTTAAAATATTTCACATACAACAAAAGGTTCAAGTTTATATTTTTTCAATATTTTTCCGTCGAATTTTCAGAATTCAATAATAAATATGCATGTATAAATACAATATAGTAGTTTCAAAGAAATCCTTTTTTTTATTATTGTTTCTTAAGTTATTTTAAATTTTACATTTGTATTGTACATTAGAAAAATCAATAATCGCTTGACATTTAAGCCGCTTGGCTGTTTAGGCATAACTAGTTTCTTATATACATTTCATTGTACAGGTCTGTAGCACAGTCAGCATTGTCTCTAGTTCTTATTAGACCGTGGTGCTACCAGATAAGTTTATTTTATGTCAAATGAGTGAGATAGTAAGACCAGGTGTCTATTGAAGAAGTGTGGCCCAAAGATGTGAACTGAGAAATATAGAAATTTAGACAGTTAAGACTGAGATGGTCCGGCTACTCTGAATTTTAAAAAGTTTGTTTGGCACATTGGATTGAGGCACCTGGCAGGAAGTCGGTGGGAATACCAAAGAATACGCGGCATGCTCGTCAAGGAGACGCAGGAGCTTCGATTTACAAATCGCGACAATGATACCCTGCCCCCCTCCTGGGGGGCTCAATACCATTAATTTTCTTGGCTACCAGCCCAGTATCTCAGTCTGGTGGCGTACAGCTCTGCTAATCCTCTTCGGAGATGTCGAGCAAAACTTGGGACCTGAGCCCGTCTACATAGGCGGATTATGTGACGTAAGCATCACAAGCAGAGACACTTCATTTCTGTGCAATTCGTCCACAAAACACTGGGTACACAGTGCAAAAAAAATAGAATTGCACACTACACCCAACAGACACCACGACAAATAGCCCACAATCAACCGCAAACAGACACATGCCCACCACAAAAAACACCAATCTCAAATGCAGCACAAGCCAACAGACCCCCACAAACAACACCATTAAACATAAATGGCATACTCAGAAAACATGAAATGACCAACTGGCAAAACTCATAAACTAGACATAATCACAATTCAGGAAGCAAAACTCTCCCCCCACCACAAAACACCCAACACTAACAAACTACCCAGCCCTTCGTACAGATAAACCACACAGACTCGGTGGAGGCCTGATCACATACATACACAACAGCATATCCTTCACTCCTCAAAACCATCCCCCCACACATAAACACTAGAAAAACTGAGCTACAGATAACAAAAATACACATAACCAAGCACAGAACAATACCACCCACCTCGACCACCAAACAGAAGACACCGACATCACAAACACTTCACCCACCAATTAACATACAATACAACCCCAAACCAAAATTCAGATTCATCCAACCATGACACACATACACAAACTACAAGAAAGCCAACTGGACTGACTGCACAGCTGAAATAGAACAATCACTAGAAAACTTACAAATCCCTGACAACATATACAATGCAAACACCATACTAACCAACATAATACTCGCCGCTGACAAGCACAACATTCCCAAACCTGAAGCTACTACCCGAAAACATCAGAAACCTAATAAAACAAAGAAACACAGACAACAGAACTACCAGGATTCACAAATCAACATACTCAACACCACAATACTCACAAATCCAAAAAAACTGGAAGGAGCACCTTCCAGATAGCAGGGACCACAAAACAAACAGCCGCATATTATGGAACACTATTGCCAGTCTCAAAAACAAGAAAATAAATAAGACAAACACAAAACTGCACCATCACATTCAACAACCACACAGCTTTTACATACCAATAAAAATCTACTGATTTCAATAAACAATTCACGAACATCATCAAACACAAAACCAACAAGAACAACAGGAAAATAGATAGACTTACAATGAAATTAACACCAATACTAATAAAGTTCTCCAAAAAAAATAACTCCTGGCCTGGACAACATAAACATCAGACATCTAAAACCCTTCGGACCAATAGCCATCACAACACTCACCAAAATATACAACAATGCAATCAACACACTCAATACCCAATATACGGAAGATTGCTAAAACAATACCAATACACAAACCAAACAAAGATGCATCAGTAGGATCATCATTCAGACCCATATCACTTATCCTTGAAAAAATAATGCTTCCATACATCCAACATCAACCTCCTCCTACACCAACATGGCGTCTGCAAACAACACTCTACTATCTCAGTGCTACACCAAATCCATAACATCATCACTACAGGATTTAACCAGAAAAGACCACCTACATGAACAATAGCTATAGCACTAGACATAAGCAAAGCATTCGACACAGTACACCTCCATAAACTAATAGACAAACTACACAACACCAATATCCCCAACACAATAATCAAATTCACAATAACTACATAGAAGAATGGAAACGACACACCCAACTAAATAATCAGACATCCACAAACCGCAAAATTAAAACAGGCATCCCCCAAGGTGGCATCTTGTCGCCAACACTTTTCAATATATACCTATCAGATATCCTAGACCCACCACAATAACATACGCAGACGACATCACAATACTATCCTCGCACACAAACCCAATAATAGCTGAAAAAGTACTACCATATCTCCAGCAAATACACCTCTGGACCACCCAAAACCAATTAACACTAAATGCCACCTCCACCTTATTCACACCTGATCCAGTAGAAACAGCACAACACTAAAACTCCTCATAAACACCTTACTCCCAATAGTCGAGGAACCAAAAATCCATGGCTTCATATTTGACCCCAAATACACCTCAAAATACATCAAAGAAACTAAAAACATCCTAAAAGCCCTCACAGCAACACACTGGGGGGGAAACAATATTAACCACATACAAAACAATAACCCGGCCAATAATCGAATACACAAAAAATATTTGGTTCCCCATCACACCTGCCACAAACATAAATAAACTCCAGATAGCACAGAACATAGCACTCAGAACAGCCACAGAATGTAGGAATATTCTAAACAAATGTATGTACACACAAATTCATACTGCAGCATCAGTTGTTAAACACATGTTTTTGTGTTAGTCTCCTATGTTATGCTGTAATTGCTGAAAAAAAAATTTGGCTGCTAATAGATAATTACCATTTCTACCCTCCCAAATTGTTAGATTTTTTAAATTGAACAAAGAGGTGTACAGGCTTGACACAATTTTTTCACAAACCTGTTTTAATTAGTTTAGAAGTATATTCTTGAAATTAAATTTGTTCTCTTAGAATTTATTTCTAAACTAATTAAAACTGGTTAAGACTTTTTACATTGTAAATAATTAAATTGCGAGTGTTCTTCTTGCTTAGCGCATTTTAGTTATATTTATAAGACCTTTTCAAATTAGGAAGTTTAAAAAAATATGATTATAATTTGGACTGACTCTTCTTCTTCTATAATGAGATTATAGTGGGACAACCCTTTTGGATCATGTGCACTTTTGCTTGATTTATCACCAGAGAACAGCATTAGTTGCGAACTTACATATATGTATGTATGTATATATACGAGGTCTGTTCAAATAATACCCTGGTGTGGGTAAATCGACATCTGACTGCAAGCTTGCTGAAGAGTATAGGATATCAGTTAGATCAATTATTACCAGATTTTGACCAATAAATTGAAGATGCGCCGTGTTGCTGCAAAATTTGTCCAATTGTCCCAGTGGATAGGTGAAACATTCCCCAGACCCAAAAAAGTTTGATCCAAGGTCAAAGTGAAGCTGACAGTTTTCATCAATGCTAAGGGTGTTGTTCACCATGAGTACCTCTCCAAATGCTTCACAATGAACCAGATTTACCACATTGATGTTCTGAACTGTCTGAGGGACGTTAGCCATCGCAAAAAGCCTGAAATGTGGAGGAGTTGCGACTGGTCTTTCCATCACGACAATGCTCCAGCCCATTCAGAATTTGTGAGTGAGTGGCCAAACACTCGGATCATTTTTTCCTCTTCGCCCCATCTCACCTGATCTTGCTCCTTGCGATTGTTTCTTGTACCCCAAACTCAAGACCCTTGAAAGTAAAAAGATTTGACACAATTCCCGAGATTAAGGCAATTGTGACAAAGGAGCTGAAGGACATTACAAAAGAAGCATACCAGGAAACACCGATTTGATAAGTTTGTACGTTAGGGAGGGAGGCAGGCAAGTACCTTTGAAGGGGATTCAGACCTGTAACTTCTAAATAAAGTATATTTTGTTTTGACATCAGTCCGCATCTTTTTTGGACACACCTCGTACATATATGTGTATATATATATATGTGTGTGTATGTATATATTTATGTGTGTGTGTGTATGTATATATTTATATACTGCATATAATATTTATATACTGTATATAGTATTTATATATATATATATATATAATCATATATATATATATATAATCATATATATATATAATCATATACAGTACATATATATCTAATCATATACATATATTTATTTTTTTGTGGTCAGATGTTTCAACTATTTGTTGCTTTTTTCAACTTGTATTCTTCTTTGTGAAAATTAAATTCAGTTTGATAAATTATTTTCATAATGATCTGGACAAATCAGAATAAAAAGTTAACTAGGAAAGATTTCTCTAAGGGTTTTGCATAAAAATTTGTTTGAAGTTGCTTTGTGCAATTTAATTGTTTTTAAACAAATGTAAGACAAAGTTGTTTTTGTTACAAATGTATTTGTATAAATATTTTGTAGAAACATTTGCATTATTTAAATAAACATTTTTGATTTTTTTGTTTGATTAGTTCTTAACTTTATGTACGAGTGGTATTCGTGTGTTCAGTGTCCCTTGTTCCATGGCTGTGCCTAGATTTGTTGGCATCAAGGTAGCAGTGTGAATTAGTAAGATCAACTTGGGTTAGTTACAATATTTTGCATTGCAAAATCTATAAAATTATTGTTAGACATAACGTTTGACTGACCTTGGGTATTGTTTTTTTTTAAAATTTATTGGTCTCCCTTTTTCATTTATTTTTTAGTCCTCCATTAAATGATAAGTTGCCTTATTAAATGCAATGTATTTAACTTTTGAACCAACTCCTATGTTTTTGCATTTTCTTTAAATGTTTCGAATTCATACTAATTTAATTTATTTTATTCTTCTAGGTTTGTTAAAATGATTGATCTTGTTATTCTTTTGGGCCTTGTTGTTGTCTTGACAATAATCGTTTATGGGCTGGTCATCTATAGCACAAGGGAGAAGTCGTTTGAAGATGCCATTAAGGAACAAAGGCAAAAAAGGGAACTAGAGACTGCCCAAATAAAAGCAGATAAGCAACAAAAGAAAAATAAGGTATTTTTTTATTTAATTTTTTTGGAAAACCTTCCAATCCAGAAAATATAAAAGTCAAAGGTGATAGAAAGTTGATTGAAGCAGATACCATTGTGATTTTAAGTTAAAATGAATACTCAAATTACAAGAGTGATGGAAAATGCTAAAAATCTATTTAAATTTTAGTTAATATATAAATTCATAAATGATAATGGTCTTTGTAGTTACAATCAATGTGCTTCAATGAATTTTACTGTAAATATATTGTTTTTAAAAATTGATTTTTTCAATGATATAGTCATAATAGATACCTTTTTGGAATCTTCATGTATGCATCAGTCTATTGCCTTCCAGGTGTTTGGTTTTACTAAAACATTTTTCTTTGTAGCTGATGTATATCCTTTTATATCCACTTTATAAAGTCTTGAAAATTTTAAAACTAATGTTTTATGTGAAGCTTTTGTTATATATAGTTTTAAAAGTCTTAAGATTTATTTCAATGAACTTTTTTAATGCAACTCCAGGTGAAGAAAACGAGTAAACCCAAAAAAGATGAGACGGACACTGGTCAGAGCACAACTTATTCGCAAGTCAAGACACCCGAGTTGGAACCCGAAGTAGTTCCAACTCCTCCTGCCACACCCGAAGTAGAGCCAGAACCACAACCTACTCCACCCCCACCTGCCCAGGTTTGTAAAAATTTTGAAATGTTGGAAGAGATAATGTTTAGTTTTTTTAGCTAAATAAGTTTTAATAGAACTTGTAAAAACAATTCAAATTGAGCGACCATGTCTTCCTTGAAATAACCTCAATATGGTAAAATTCTGAAAACAAAAATTTGTTCCTCAGTGAAATATCAAATGGAATATTATACAATGCTATGGAATAAGTGTCCATATTTCCTTTGGCTAAATGCTTTGTAACTTGATGGCAATTAAAGTAAATTTAAATGAATGGATAAAAAATATTGTTATCCAACAGATTAAGAAGAAAGCCAAAAAAGAGGAAAAGAAGAGGCCAAGCTTAGAAGTAAATAACAGAACTGAAGACATCAAAGAAATGTTGGAGGAGCCAGTGCAGCAAAAAAAATCTGAAGCACCTGTTGAAGAAGTCAAGGTTGAGGTTGCTAAAAAAGCTGTAAGTGGTTATCATTTTTGTCGAGCATGCCTAGCAAAGTTCTCTCTACATAGGCATAGCAATTCTGATGTTGTCGTCGGCGTTAGACAATGACTTGAATGCTTGTATATCATCTATACTATTAAAATTTCATTTCATGTACAGTAGAACTCTTCTATAATGAACTACAACTAGGTCACTATATAGAGCTTACCTCATTATATAGAAGTCAAGAGATGCATAGAAAACTGATAGCTATTTTATGGCAGACTACACAAAATATTTGAACAATCGAATAAAAAATTTAAAGAAAGCATTTCACTCTTTCTCAAATTATATAAGTGGGTTAAAAATGAAACAAGCTTAAATTTATGTTTAATACAAACACAAAATATCAATATACATATGTGCACAGCTCATAAATAAGTAAATTTAAATAATCAAATTAAAAGAGCCTGCATTTATGAAATAATAAATACTATTTTTTCAAAATAAGGCGTTATGTACAATTGGAAAAGTTTAGAATTTAAGGAATAATTGATTCATATAATTTTTAATCAACAATACTATTTATGGATCCATTAAAAAAGAATAGAAAATTGAATAAGCTCATTATACAAGGTACTTCATCTCTCAGGACTCTACTAATCAGTATGCTTCACTATAGAGGAGTTGTTCTGTAGGCTTTATTATTGGTTTTAATATATTAATAGGTATTATTACTTTTTATCAATATTTTTTTTAAGAAATTAACTTGAATTTGTTTTTCATGTTTTGTTTTTATTTATGCATCAATAGATTGGAAATGAAGTATACATTAACTGTCTCTTAAACGATTTTTTGATTTAATGATGTTTTCTCACTTTGTAATACCTTTTTTGATTGCGGAAATAATTTTTTTCAAAGTTACTGAAGAATGAATGATCGTGAGACATTTGAACCATCCAGTTTGTGGATTACTAGTTATTTAATGTTTTGATCCATATTTCGTTTAGTCTTTTACTTTTAATACCAGAAACTATTGTCATTAGGATTAATCTACATTGAAATAAATGTTTTTCTAGTATCATGCATGCTTTCTGACACTGAAGACCTAAAACATTATTGTTAAAGAAAATAATTTTTTTTTGTCAAATTTTCATAGGCTATACAATAGAAAATAATTTGTTGAATATCATCAATATTAGGGAATAACTATATGGAAGTTGAAGTCGAAGTATCAACCACCATTTTCATAAGATTTGTTCTCTAGAAATATTTTAATAGAACTTTATATACTAAGTATTTGCAATAACATTTTTTTATATTTTGACATGTTTTCAACATATTTGTTGCGCTTATAGGTTGTTGAAGCTGAAATCATTGCTCCAAAAGTGGTGAAAGAACATCTTGCCGCTGCTCCAGTTACAGTAGCTGCTACCATCATACAAGAAAAGGCAATTGAAAAGAGACCCAAAAGGGAAATTAAAGAGAAGAAAGTAAAACATGAACTTAATGGTTAGTTTTTGTTATAATTATCTTGTTTCTTGATCACATTGCCATGCTTGAATTTACCTGTCAACATACAATTGTAATTCTGTTAACATTCTTCTAATTATATTTCCAGAAATGTCTGTGCAGAAATTGCTGCAACAAATTGAAAAAGCCCATTTGAATGATAAAGAAATTCAAGGAATCATTGATTCTTTGCTCCACAACAGTGCTGGAGTTGGTGGGGAATGGGTTGAAAAAGGTCGAATTGATCCTACCGACCAACTGCGTAAAAAGGTGGAAGAAATTGAGAAGAACCTATCGGAGCAAAAGGAAGCCAATGGCACTTTGTCCACAAAAATTGCTGAATTGAGACAGGAGTTGAATACTGAACGTTCCCAAAAGACTGCAGCAAAGAAACAACTTGAAAAGATTACAACTCAGAACCAAAAACAATTGGATGTTGCAATAGGCAATGCTAAAGATCAGCACAACAAGGCCATTGAGCAGTTAAAAACTTCTCTGGAGGAAAAGTTCCAATTGGAGTTAGTAAGTGCAAATTCGAGGGTTAATAATGAAGGTGAAGAAGTTAAAGCTCAACTGCAACAACTGAAGAGTTCTTTAGATGATGCAGAGCTGCGTTCCACTGTTTTGGGTCAGGAGCACGAAGAATTGACTCAGAGGTGTTCGAAATATGAACAGCATATAACAACGCTGGAAGAGAAACATGCTGCACATATAACATCTCAACTAGCCACAAACAACCAACTAGTTGCTGAAAGAGATCAGCTCAGTAGTCAAATCAACCAACTCAATCAAGATCTTTCCAGAGAAACATTATCCTTAACTCAAACTCAACATTCATTACAGGCAAGATCTTGAGCATTCTTTTTTGCAACTACTTCAATGATATCAAATTTAATTTAATATATTTAAAATTACCCACTTACTAATTATTTTTTACAGGAAGCTATTAGAGAAAAGAAAGAGTTTGAAGCAAGGTTAATGCAAGTTGAATCTGATATGTCAAATACACAAAAAGTTATTAGAGATCAAACAGTTCAGGTAAGAGATTTTGTGTACAAACTTAGTTATTTCTGCCACATACTCAAATAATTTAATATTAACTAATTTTTGTTTCAATTATCCAAAGTAAATGTAATTTATCTCAGATTGAATGCTTAAAAGAAGAAAAAGAATCCTTAGCCACTCAAAGTGTTCGACCTGCAGCTGAAGGTCAAGAAAATGGAGACGTTCATATAGAACAGAAATTATCACCTGCTTCCGATAACCTAGAACTACTGTAAGTAATGAGAAAAATATCTTTTTAATTATTAAACAATCTTTTAATTCGCTACTTTTTGGGGTGATGCACACAAAAATAACGTTCATGTCAGTGGCCAACCTAGCTACATTGAAAGGCTCGCTTATTTCTTAAGGATTTTTTTTTCTTAAACTAATTTATTGAAAAAACAAATTTTTTTATGATGTTTATGAACTTGTTGGTTTTAGAGCAACCATAAATCTATAGAGTTGTGGTCTGTATTATTTTAAGATATTTTGCTACTATCCACTACAAACCCATAGGCTTCGGTTTATAAAAGTATAGATGTATAGCACATCACTGCCTTTGTCAGCAGTATCTGGCATTCCAAGTTGGTCAACTATCCAAGTTATAACTAGTCCAAATGTTAGGTTTTAAAATTAAAATGTTAAACAAAATCAAACTATTCAAAATAAACACTGCTTCAAAAAATTAAGTTCAATTATTTTTAATTTCATGGAAAATAACCTAAAGATTTATCCAAGGAAATAAAAATTCAACATGTTGATGCAAATATTTTTTTTTGATAACTTTAATTTTTTTCAGAATAAGTGAGCAAGTTAAAGAGAAAGATGTGATAATCGAACAAAAGGAGAAAGAAGTTTGTAGATTACAAAATGAAATCTCTAGATTAAGCGAAGATTTAGACAGTCAAAAACACAAAAACGATGTAAGTAGTTCACATAGTTTGTTGATATGATATACTCAGAGAAGGATTATGAGCAAGAGGTGCACAATTTATCTTATTTGCAGCCCTTGCTCTTTGTTCAGTAAGGTAGGTTTTGATGAGTTTATAGGTTTCTCATAGTCTTATTACCTTTTATAAGCTATGCATAACCTGATTTAAGTCCAGTGGATTCCGTCAGCTGAACTAAACCTATATCAACTATGGATATTTTGCTTATGTGAAATTATTCTTATGAATTCAAGTCTAATATCACATTATAATTAAGTGTTGAGTTCAAGTTTGATGTGACGTTACAAGTGTTGAATCAAGTTTGATGTGACGTTAAAAGTGTTGAATTCTAATTTGAACTGACATTACAGGTGTTTAGAAGTTTCTTGCCTCATGTTCGGTATGAATATAAATGATAGTGTAACACCATTTCATTATTAAAAGAAGATACGAGATGGTCATCAATCGAATAAATATTCTATTGTTTGAAGTTGAAAATAATTTTCAATGCTTTGATTAAGAATGTAAATTATTTCTTTTATGTTGCAGTGCTTCATTGAATTAATCAAAGTAATGATATACTTTAAATGGTGTAAATGCTCAAATGTAATCTTTCTGCCTAGGGTAAAGTTTGTTCATGTAGTATTTTATTTATCTACACTACATTAAGACAAATCTAAGATTGTGAATTGTAGATATCTCGAGTTTCTCTTGTCGTGCATAATTGAAATTATTTTGACATATAGTATATGATAAATTTTTTCTTTAGATATTTTTAATAAACTCAATTTTTGAGATTCTAACTTTTATTAGATCATCTTAGAAATATATTTTTAAAGTTAAAATTCTAAATTTGTATACATGTTTCTAATTAATAACTTTAATTCAATATCTCAACTATTTTTGCTATATGTTCAATTTTAAACTAAAAAATATAAACATTGTTCTTAAATTTCATAATCAATTTTTTTTGGGTCATACTGCTTCATAAATTTTTGATAGTTTTATCATAAATGAACACTTATGATAATTTGGACTAACCATTATTGATGCTAAACATATATTTTATTACTACTAACAACTTTTCTATCATTTAAGTTCCATTAGCAATTTAAATAAATTGTTTAGAACATAATTCTTACTATCTATACTTTACTTAAACTCTAAAAGTTTTTAAAATCAAACTTGATTTCTTTAATGCTAAATTAATGCTTCACAATGTTGAATGTTCACAAGATTTTGATTCAGTTTTATCACATTATTATGTTTAGTTGCATTTAAGAGAATAAAAGAAAATTAAAAAAATACTTACATGGTTTAAATTTTTTGCCTGTTCATATTGTGTTTGGTGATGGTGTTTGCTGATTCGAAACCATCTAAATGACAGACCCTTCGTAGTAAGAACAGCACCATCTTTGAAGCTTTAAGTAGCACAGAAGAAAAATTACGAAATAGACTCAATGAAATCAATGTAAGTGATAGATTTATATGATTATGTTGGATGGTGTTATGGATGGCGCTGAAAGACCATTGGTTGGTGTACTGGACTCAAATTTGCATCAAACAAGTCTTGTGGCATTGCTTCACTATATTACTTTCCTTAACACCTTTGGGAAAAGTGACATTATGAATCGAGTCTTATTTCAATTTTTGTTCAAGTTTTCTGTTTGAGGAGACATGTCAATATTTGTTGAACATTATTTCTCGCTTAACAATGATTCACTATTTGCTAGTTTTACATTGTATGAAGTTGTTGCTTTGGAATTGAATGTGGTTTTATGATTGATGGTGAGCTTAACTTGTAATTTTTATGATTAAGATTCCTTTCATTTAATGTCGTTGCATTATATTGGTACAATGTGAATTCGTTGATTTGTGTAGATTATATAAAAAATGTAAGTTTCGTTTATTTGCTTTTATTTGAATGACAGGACTAAAAAAAGTATTTGATTATTTTTTTGTTTCATTAATCTTCATCAAAATCAAAACGACTTTTCTCTATTGAAGTGAGAATTGTTGAAGATTTCAAAAGTTTGTAGTCCTATATCTCAAGAATATATGAAAAATTGATTTTATATAGACTAAATTATTACAAACTTGTGGAATTAAAATTATATGATAAATTAACGAAGAAGAGCATTGTTTTTTAATTAAAAATTAGTTTTAAATAAGTATTTAATTTTGAAACACTATTTGTTGTCTTAATAGCTCTGTTTGATTCTCAAAAAATAAAAGCTGATTAACATTCGATAATTATATGCTTTGGAATAATCAGATCTTTTGGTTAGTCTCTAGGGTACTGCCCCAAAGTTCGAGCAGTTATCTTTAAACAATATATTCAGTAGCTTCTCTAGACTTGATAAAGGAATACACACAGTTATTTTCAGTCTGAAACTATGTGTACCCCTTTATGAAGTCTACAGGTACTACCGAGTATTTTATTTTAAAATAACTGCATTATTCGAACTTTAGGGCAGTACTCTACCTCTTTTCAAATTATCAGAGATAATTTGAATAAAAGTGACATTACTCACCCTATTTCATATTTCAAATGTACAACATAATCTTAATAATTTTTGGAAAAGCCTCCAAACCAGAATACTCTGAAAGAATATAATGTTGACGAAATTTTGATTTCTGTATGAAGCAATTTTAAGAGTGCTGTTCTAACTGAAGACACCGAACTTGCCAAAGAAAATAATACAGAAAAACTGGGTTTAAGTAAATTATATTGGTTTTTGAGTATGTAGTATTTCTTGATGCAATTTTTGAAATATTAATAAATGTTGTAGTAAATTATAAAGTGATGCAAAAAGAATTTTTAACAGCCCATGAATGATTAAGTTATTCTTATGGATAAAAATACAGTAATACCAAAGTTTTATTTCTTTTTCTATGATGTATGAATTTTTCTCATCAAAGTACACATTTGGATACTGATCACTGATTCTATTAATATCCTCAGTTGCACCTCCACTCACTATGCCATCTATTCTTTTCTTAAGATCTTCACATTAATTTTTTATCCGCTCCTCAAAATCTGTAACAAATATAAACCTTTTTGGTATTTTGTAATACTTCCAAAAAACAATTTGTTCATTTTTTTTCTATCTGTTCACAATTATCTCCAATATTTTTTCAATCAAAAATTGCATGATAAAATCCAGAATTAATAACTTTCTTAATACTTTGAATTAGTTTAATAGAAGGAAACATGATTTGCTAAGAAATAATCATAAATTTTATTCTAAATAAACAAATCTGTAAAATGAAGAATAAACTAAATTTTAGTTCATTTTTGTGAAAAACCTCATAACCAAGACTTGGTCATAGAGCAGTGACGTTCATCTGTGCTAAAATTGAAAATGTAGTCTGCTAAAGTGGTTAGATGGTCTCCATTTTTGTCGAGCTTGCCAGAGGGGAAGCTCAACTAAGGTGTTATTATTCCGTCATCTCCGTCGTCTGCATAGTAGTTGTGTCCAAAGTATTCAAATCTTTTGTTTGTCGACCTACAGTTATCATTTATGTCTCAAACTAACAGTTATGAAATGTACATTAAAATTACCAATTGACTTTTTTTTATTACGTGCGAGACATTGGTGACTGTTGTCTTGTTAATATTAAATTTTACCTCAAATGTTAGTTATTTAAATTTGTAGTTGTGGAGTTGAATTATATTATATAAATTAATTTGTTTTTTGCCTTGAAAATCAAAGTTTGACACAACTTATTAATATTTAGTTTCCACGATGAATAAATCTTGATGAATATTTAGGATTTTTAACCCTAATCCATGGAGAGATGGCAGTTACTTTTCCTCAGTCATGTGTATCATTGTCTGGTGCATCCATTCACATACAAAAAATATTAAGTTTTTATTATGGATCAAATCATTTTAAACTTGGCACGGATGCTTTTTAACAATACAAACAACTCTGAATGTGTTTTGTTCCATTGGTTATTTTATGGTTTTAATTTTGTGATACTCTAAATAACTTTGTCAAATTTCATTTCCAACTAAATGTCCGTTTTCGTTTGAAGTACTACAGAAAATTTTAATTGCCTAGTTGTTCATTATCACCTTCTAATAAATGCAATTCAATATTCACTTGAAATTAAAACTATTCCGTAGTTTATGAGAACTAGTTTAAGTGTTTGCTATTTAAAAACTGTTTATGATCCATGGTTTGACATTTATTTGTTAATACCAATGATTTTCACTGTACACATCAATACTTTTTAATGTTACTATAATAGGATTTAAAATTTTAGTGTTGCTATAATAGGATTTTTAAAAATATGAATCGTCGAATTTTTTCAATTTTTATTCTAATTATATTCATATTAAAAAAAAGTTTAATTTTTAATCTTAAAATATTTTGTATGTCTGCTAGGCAGTTTTTTCATGACATATTTACTATTAATTTTGAAATATTTTAAATCAAAAGTAATTTTAAAATGTTGACATTTTATATTTAAACATAGTTGCTGACAACTGATAATTTTTCTTTGATTTAATTAAACATTGATTTTCAGGATCATCAACATGCCTTAACTGAAGATCACAGAAGAACGAGAGAAGTTCTGAGTAGATTATATCCAAATATTAAAGTAGATTCTAATTTAGTGAGTATTCACCTTTCCTATTCTAACTTTTAAAACTTGTCAAATTTACTATTATGTAAATTTTCCTTTTTAAATGTCATTATTTTTGTAACTGATGAATGGCTTTTCTGTCAAGGCATTTATTTTTTGTTTATGGTCGAGTTTATGTAGAACATAATTTGGAATAGTCTTGCTACTCTATTGCTGATGAGCTATACAATTTACTCTACATCAAATGTAATTGGGAGTTCGAACTCTTTAAGAAAATGAAATTTTTATCCAAGTAAATAACGTTTCAAGGACATTATTGAATAGCCTTATTTATATCTATGAACAGTGTTGTACATCAACGGCCTTGGCCACGTTGAAACACCGCTTCCCGTATGATCAGCGAAGTTAAGCAACGTTGGGTTTGGTTAGTAC